>SJYC01134251.1:0-45615 GCA_006408675.1 Madoqua kirkii | reverse complement strand
CATTTTAAAATCCCTCTGTTCTTGCATGTGTGAATGGTTAGACTGTGGTACAACCAAACCATAGAAAAATACTCAGCAATACAAAGGAATGAACAATTAGTTTGTGCAATATCGATAAACCTCAAGGAAATTATGCTGTGCAAAAAAAAAGCTAATCTCAAAAAGATATATACTGCAAGATTCCATTTACTTAGCATTCCTGGAAAAAATAATTATGGAATTACACTATGATATTATGATGCTAGGGGTTGACAGGAGGTGGGCCTATGTGGTGACGAAGGTACAGTGTAAGGGAGACACATTAAGTGTCTTGACGGTGGGGCGCTCACACAGAGCTACACATATGATAACACTGCACAGAGGTTCACACACACACATGTGCTTACATGTAGAACTC
The DNA here is from genome assembly GCA_006408675.1 of Madoqua kirkii. Classification (NCBI taxonomy): domain Eukaryota; kingdom Metazoa; phylum Chordata; class Mammalia; order Artiodactyla; family Bovidae; genus Madoqua; species Madoqua kirkii. Next base: position 45,218 of record SJYC01134251.1, on the reverse strand, counting down.
GTCGAATCAATTAACTCTGAGGACTGTACCAGGGTTAATTTCCTGGTTTTCACACTGCACTCCAGATACCCCTGTCAGTAACATCAGGACGGACGAGTGAAGCGTACACAAGGCTCCATATACAACTCTTTGTCATTTTCTTTTTTTTTTCAAAATCATAAGTGTTTTTAAAAAGGAGTCCATGCTCCATCTTGCTTACCAAGTCTTCATTCTGCACTAGTGGAGCCTGTGAGCCCAAACAATGATGACACACGTGTGTACCAGTGAGGAGTTTTCTGGCTTTGTTCCCTTTGAGACCTATGCCCTGCATTCAGGAGATAGTTGGCAGGACCCAAACCCATCTGTCCTGTTGTGTCTCTGAAACTGATGATAATACTTAAAATTTTTAGCATACTTCAGCATTTTGAAAAGTCTCCATTTAAATTTATAAATAGTCTATGTGTTAAACAAGAAAATATAAAGATCAAAATGCTATGCTTGAAGAAACTATAGAAAAAGTTTTATGATGTTAATATGGCATATAGACACGGGACTGGAGTAGCTTTGCCAGCTCTATACCCAGTGCCCTTCTTTATTGGAATAGTTTGGGAGAACATCATTGACCACAATGAAGCCCTCTTCACCATGACCTCTCAGATGCCCACTGCTATAGCCCCTGTTTGTGTTCACTCAAAACTCACATCTCAAATCCTAACCCCCGTTGTTGTTCAGTCACTAAGTCGTGTCCAACTGTTTGTGACCCCATGGACCACAGCACCCCGGGCTTCCCTGCCCTGCACTGTCTTCCAGAGCATGCTCAGATTTACGTCCACTGGGTCAGTGACACTGTCTAACCATCTCATCCTCCGCTGCCCCCTTCTCCTTTCCCAACATCAAGGTTTTTTCCAATGAGTCATTCCTTCACATCAAGTGGGTAAAGTATTGGAGCTTCAGCCTCAGCGTCAGACCTTCTGATGAAAATTCAGGCTTGATTTCCTTTAGGATTGACTGGTTTGGTCTTCCTGCTAGCCCAGGGGCTCTCAAGAATCTTGTGTAGCACCACAATTGGAAAGCATCAATTCCTTGGCACTCAGCCTTCCTGATGGTCCAATCCTAACCCCTAATATCATGGCATTTCAAAGTGGGGCCTTTGGAAGGTGATCGGGTCTCAAGAACAGAACCCTTGTGAGTGAAATCAGTGCCCGTCTAAAAGGAGACCCCAGAGAGTGCTACGCAGCACTTCTGTCGTGTGCGGTTATAGGAGGAAACAATCATCTGTGAGCTAAGAAGTGGCCCCTCCCCAGACACTGAACATGTGGCACCTCACCCTTGAACGGCCTAGACCCCAAAATCGAGAGAAATGTTTTCTTAATATTTATATCCATGTGTTTATTTGGCTGCACTGGGCGATGGTAAAGGACAGGGAAGCCTGGCATACTGTGGTCCACATGATTGCAAGGAGTCAGACATGACTGCCCGACTGAACAAGAACAGCTGGGTCTTAGCTGAGACACATGGAACCTTCATGGCATGCAGCGTGTGAACTCCTGGTTGTGGCACGTGGGATTCAGGTCCCACCGGGAACCAGAGATTGAACCTAGACCCCTGCACTGAGAGCAGAGAGGCTTACACACCGGATCACTGGGAAAGTCTCAGAAATGCTCGTGGACAAGGCACCAGTCTACGGCCGATCCTTTGGCCACCTGATACGAAGAGCTGACTTCCTGAAAAGACCCTAATGGTGGGAAAGACTGAGAGCGGGAGAAGGGGACGACAGAGGACGAGATGGTTGCATGGCATCACCGACTCAATGGACGTGAGTTTGGGCAGCCCCCAGGAGTTGGTGATGGACAGGGAAGGCTGGCGTGCTGCAGTCTATGGGGTCACAAAGAGTCGGATATAACTGAGCGACTGAACTGAACTGAACTGAACAAACACGTTTGCTTCCCTTCAGTCTTTTTCCTCTCTACTATATAACAGTCAGGAATGAGTGATGAATGAGAGGACAGCCTTCAGAGTTCCTATAAATTATTCCAAGAGGATTCCCCAAGACCCTGACTCCCAACATACTTGCATATTCATACCTTCAACAAATATGAATTGAGGGACTTCCTCGGAGTTCCAGTGGCTAAGACCCTCCTCTCTCAAGACAGAGGGCCTGGGTTCTATCCCTGGTTAGGGAACTAGAACCAACACGATGCATCTAAGAGTTCACATGCTGCAACAGAAACCAAAGATCCCACCTGCTGCAGCTAAAACCTGGCGCAGCCAAATAAATAAATGGAAATATTAAAAAGGGGGCAATGGAGGATGAGATGGTCGGATGGCCTCACTGACTGAATGGACATGAGTTTGCGAAAACTCTGAGAGATAGCGAAGGACAGGAAAGCCTGGTGTGTGGCAGTTCATGTGGTCACAAAGAGTTGGATGTGACTCCGAAACTGAACAATTAAAAATGCACTAATTGAATACTCCGTGTCTGTTTGATAGAGGAGTTTTAATTATAAATAAGACAGTGTAATCCTAGATTTTCTGGGACTTCCCTTCTACAAGTGATTACTGAGTGCCATTACGTGTGAAGCGAAAGCAAGGGGTGAGGACAGGTCTATTCTCCACGTGCCGCTTCCAATCTCAGAGTGGCAACAGCCTTAGAAAGGTTAAAAGACCACCAGAGGCTCAGTAATAAGGCTCAAGGGAACACACGGCAGACCAACTGACTGGACAGGAGCAGCAGGGGGGAGTCAAAATGTCTTAAGGAAAACGACGTTAGGATCGTGATCCAAAGTATATGAAGGCGAGAGGAAGCAGGAAATCAGAAGAGAAGAGGGCACTTCTCAGGTGAGGAGAGGGCATGGCGGTGGAGCGGTGGAGAAAGTCAGCAAAGGAAGATCAGGTCCAAAGGCCACTAAGTGACGAGAGAGCAAAGCACACCAGTGGGCAGAGGGGAGCCAGTGAAGCGGAAGCAGAGCGTTCAAGAAGACTGAATACCTGAGTCTGGAAAAAGACGCTGGGCCCACTCCATGAAGGGCCGCATCATGAAGCCCCATTAAGAATTTTCAGTTTACACTGAGGATAAACACCTGAGTGGCGTTCAGGAGGAGAATTACAGGATCTAATGTGTGTTTTCCTGGTATTGCATACCAAAACCCGCCCAGCATTTTTGTCTAACATTCAATGTCAAAGCATAGAAAAATTGATTTTAAAAGTAAGAAGAAAAAATAAAGCAACAGCAATACTATATAGGAGGGAGGAAGAAGCAGAAAAATACAATTGATAAACTTTCAAAAGCAGAGAAACCACACCGTTTTATTTCTTTTGTATTAATTGTATCTGTGATTATCAAATAAATACAGTTACTAAGTATATATGAAACCTAGACCCCTGCACTGAGAGCAGAGAGGCTTACACACCGGATCACTGGGAAAGTCTCAGAAATGCTCGTGGACAAGGCACCAGTCTACGGCCGATCCTTTGGCCACCTGATACGAAGAGCTGACTTCCTGAAAAGACCCTAATGGTGGGAAAGACTGAGAGCGGGAGAAGGGGACGACAGAGGACGAGATGGTTGCATGGCATCACCGACTCAATGGACGTGAGTTTGGGCAGCCCCCAGGAGTTGGTGATGGACAGGGAAGGCTGGCGTGCTGCAGTCTATGGGGTCACAAAGAGTCGGATATAACTGAGCGACTGAACTGAACTGAACTGAACAAACACGTTTGCTTCCCTTCAGTCTTTTTCCTCTCTACTATATAACAGTCAGGAATGAGTGATGAATGAGAGGACAGCCTTCAGAGTTCCTATAAATTATTCCAAGAGGATTCCCCAAGACCCTGACTCCCAACATACTTGCATATTCATACCTTCAACAAATATGAATTGAGGGACTTCCTCGGAGTTCCAGTGGCTAAGACCCTCCTCTCTCAAGACAGAGGGCCTGGGTTCTATCCCTGGTTAGGAAACTAGAACCAACACGATGCATCTAAGAGTTCACATGCTGCAACAGAAACCAAAGATCCCACCTGCTGCAGCTAAAACCTGGCGCAGCCAAATAAATAAATGGAAATATTAAAAAGGGGGCAATGGAGGATGAGATGGTCGGATGGCCTCACTGACTGAATGGACATGAGTTTGCGAAAACTCTGAGAGATAGCGAAGGACAGGAAGCCTGGTGTATGGCAGTTCATGTGGTCACAAAGAGTTGGATGTGACTCCGAAACTGAACAATTAAAAATGCACTAATTGAATACTCCGTGTCTGTTTGATAGAGGAGTTTTAATTATAAATAAGACAGTGTAATCCTAGATTTTCTGGGACTTCCCTTCTACAAGTGATTACTGAGTGCCATTACGTGTGAAGCGAAAGCAAGGGGTGAGGACAGGTCTATTCTCCACGTGCCGCTTCCAATCTCAGAGTGGCAACAGCCTTAGAAAGGTTAAAAGACCACCAGAGGCTCAGTAATAAGGCTCAAGGGAACACACGGCAGACCAACTGACTGGACAGGAGCAGCAGGGGGGAGTCAAAATGTCTTAAGGAAAACGACGTTAGGATCGTGATCCAAAGTATATGAAGGCGAGAGGAAGCAGGAAATCAGAAGAGAAGAGGGCACTTCTCAGGTGAGGAGAGGGCATGGCGGTGGAGCGGTGGAGAAAGTCAGCAAAGGAAGATCAGGTCCAAAGGCCACTAAGTGACGAGAGAGCAAAGCACACCAGTGGGCAGAGGGGAGCCAGTGAAGCGGAAGCAGAGCGTTCAAGAAGACTGAATACCTGAGTCTGGAAAAAGACGCTGGGCCCACTCCATGAAGGGCCGCATCATGAAGCCCCATTAAGAATTTTCAGTTTACACTGAGGATAAACACCTGAGTGGCGTTCAGGAGGAGAATTACAGGATCTAATGTGTGTTTTCCTGGTATTGCATACCAAAACCCGCCCAGCATTTTTGTCTAACATTCAATGTCAAAGCATAGAAAAATTGATTTTAAAAGTAAGAAGAAAAAATAAAGCAACAGCAATACTATATAGGAGGGAGGAAGAAGCAGAAAAATACAATTGATAAACTTTCAAAAGCAGAGAAACCACACCGTTTTATTTCTTTTGTATTAATTGTATCTGTGATTATCAAATAAATACAGTTACTAAGTATATATGATTAATATCCAATCCCCTCCTTCATTGTATGATCATGAGGGCTGAAATGATGTTGCCTGGCTCACCATGATGTCTCCAGCGCCAAAGGGCAGTGTGTTGAATTAACGTATAGTTTTTGAATGACTGAGCAAAAGAATGAAATAGCATATAAGCCTTAATGGTCTTGAGGGCACCATTGTATTACAGCAGACTACAGTGCTAATAAATATAAATTGCCTGTGTAATTTAGAATTATTTCCAGTACATTTAGTTTGAAAAATAAGAATAGTACATAATATATTTTAGAAAGTCTCAAGATGTGTAATTTTTTTGGTAGGAAACTCTAACCAGAAATTTGACTCCTCCTCATTTTGTATCCAAGGGGTCCAGAGAGGTGAGGTCTTATAATTGTTGCATTAACATGGTCATTATTTGGGGGTAGTATCTAAAATTATATTCTCCTTTATTTCTTTGTTCCATTAGGCTTTGGAACTTATGAACTAGCTCTATTCTCAACTCAGAAAATCTGCAGTGTGTGTAAAATATTTTTCAGGATTTTCATAGAAAATCAACCACAATAATTGTGTCTTAGGCTAAAAAGTCTCCTAATGCCAGTGATTACAGGTATTAACTTGCATACATTGAAAGCAGTCATCTCTAGGTAGACATGTTATAGCTGTTCAGAGTGTTACAGTACAACAAACAGGAAGCACAAGCTTCCTTGTTTCCTTTAAATGCAAGAGAAAATATGTGTAATCAGCTGAAGCATATCCCATTGGGAATTTAGCCAAAGCCACAGACCCTTGCAGAGAAATTAGTCTATATCAGCCCCTCATTTATAGACACTGGAATCCCACTCTTAACAGAGCACGTGGAAACAACAATTATAATGTGAATGTAGCTTTTTACAGAAATTATCAAAATTAAGCATCTGACCTACTATTCCTCAAAAATTGCTTCCCTCTTCCGCTTAATCTGCTTACTCAATATTTAAAAAAATAAGTCTGTATACTTTTTCCTCTATATTGAAGTGATTTGAGATGGTTTGGAAAGGATGTGCAATTGCTTATATTTGAATGTTTTGAATTCAAAGAGGCGTGTCTGTTTGTTGTCTAAATCAAGAAACCAGCACAAACCTTTCATCCTTCCCAGCAGAAACCAAAAACTGCACTCATTCTGTGTTGAGGCCACAAAAATGGCTCTCCATTTAAAGATCAGAGCTGGCATCGTGTAAAGGATTTTGTCCTCTGACTTGCTCACAGTGCAAAGTTAAGGAATCAAGTGATCTGCTTTTGTGCATCTGGAGTGCTGCTTACAAATGCTGCATGACTATACCATTAATATGAAGGAAAGAAGAAGAAGTCGCTCAGACGTGTCCAACTCTTTGTGACCCCGTGGGCTGTAGCCTACCAGGCTCCTCCATCTATGGGATTTTCCAGGCAACAGTACTGAAGTGGGGTGCCATTTCCTTTTCCAAGGGATCTTCCCGACCCCAGGATTGAACCCAGGTCTTCTGCATTGCAGGCAGGCGCTTTACCGCCTGAGCCCCCAGGTAAGTCCCTACTGTTAGTATGATATCTGCACAATTAATGCTTCTTAGGGTGACTCTACTGTCTGCCTTTGCATGCACTTTAACTCCTACAGCAGTCTTGAAAGCAAAGCAAAGACAAAACACACACACACAAACAAACAAAATTGGGAGTATCGTTGCATTTTTGAGCTGAGACGATGAATTAACAGACATTCCTAACTCACGTTTGGGAGAAAGATCAAATTCATGAATTCTACAAGTAAAACCAAAGAAACTTAGACAAACACAATGATGTGTATGTGCTAAGTTGTTCCATTCTATCCAACTCTTCTGTGACCCCGTGGACCATAGCCTGCCAGGAACCTCTCTCCTTGGGATTTTTCAGGCAAGAATATTGCAGTGGGTTGCCATTTCCTTCTCCAGGATCTTCCTAACCCAAGGATCAAATCCACATCTCTTGAGTCTCCTACATTGTAGGCAGATTCTTTACCCACTGAGTTATCCAATATTTTGATGGCTGAAGTGAAAAGCAATTTTATGTCATAAAACTGCATAAATAAAAGCCTCTTGAAAAGTGTTCCATGCTGTTCTCTAAGACAGCTTTGCTTTCATTTCATTTCAGTAGTTTTTTTTTTCAGTTAGTTGTTCTGATAATAAAAATTAAACTAATTGAATTTAATGTTTTCCATTTTTCACAAAATGTGTAACTCAAAATCTGTCCAGTGTTCTCTTAGGTCAGGATTCGTGTGTGTACGCAGTCGTGTCTGACTCTTTGTGACCCCACAGACTGGCCTGCCAGGCTCCTCTGTCTGCGGAATTTTCCAGGCAAGAATACTAGAGTGGGTTGTCATTTCCTCCTCCACAGGATCTTCCTGACCCAGGGACTGATCTGGAAACTCCTGCATCTCCTGCATTGCAGGTGGGTTTTTGCCACTATGCCACCTAAGAGGCTGCATTTTCTTAGATATTGCTTCAATAAAAAAAGAGGTACATGTTCATGACTGAATAATCCTTAAATAATCTGGATTTCTTTCACTTTAAAAAGGCATCTGCAACCAATTTGTAGAGACTTAATTTTTTTTAAGAAATCCATTGAAAACCAAAGAGAACTCTTTTTTCCTTAAGACCTGGGGTAATATAAGTACATATTCTCAGAACCAATCACCAAGATAAACATCACTGTCTGGATCACAGCTACCACCTAACTTCATCATTTTAACTGACCTGTGGTTAACGATACTGTGAAAGCTACTCCCTGATTCTGAAATATCAGATCTATTTTATATCTCCATACAGACACAGACAAAATGCATGCATGCATGCAAAGTCGCTTTAGTTGTGTCCAACTCTTTACCACCCCATGGACTGTGGCCCACCAAGCTCCTCTGTCCATGGGATTCTCCAGGCAAGAATGCTAGAAAGGATCTCCATGCCCTCCTCCAAGAGATATTCCCAACCCTAAGGCTGAACCCATGTCTCTTATATCTCCTGCATTGCAGATGGGTTCTTTACAACTAGTTCTTTGCAACTAGCCTAAATTACCGCACACTTGCCTTCATTATCAGTTAAATACTTTGATTCCTATACTTACTATTACTATGACTCTTAACATCTAGAAATGAATATCATTTTCTATTGATTATAAAATATTTCTGGGCTTCCCTGGTGGCTCAGAAGGTGAAGAACATTTATGTCATAAAACTGCATAAATAAAAGCCTCTTGAAAAGTGTTCCATGCTGTTCTCTAAGACAGCTTTGCTTTCATTTCATTTCAGTAGTTTTTTTTTTCAGTTAGTTGTTCTGATAATAAAAATTAAACTAATTGAATTTAATGTTTTCCATTTTTCACAAAATGTGTAACTCAAAATCTGTCCAGTGTTCTCTTAGGTCAGGATTCGTGTGTGTACGCAGTCGTGTCTGACTCTTTGTGACCCCACAGACTGGCCTGCCAGGCTCCTCTGTCTGCGGAATTTTCCAGGCAAGAATACTAGAGTGGGTTGTCATTTCCTCCTCCACAGGATCTTCCTGACCCAGGGACTGATCTGGAAACTCTTGCATCTCCTGCATTGCAGGTGGGTTTTTGCCACTATGCCACCTAAGAGGCTGCATTTTCTTAGATATTGCTTCAATAAAAAAAGAGGTACATGTTCATGACTGAATAATCCTTAAATAATCTGGATTTCTTTCACTTTAAAAAGGCATCTGCAACCAATTTGTAGAGACTTAATTTTTTTTAAGAAATCCATTGAAAACCAAAGAGAACTCTTTTTTCCTTAAGACCTGGGGTAATATAAGTACATATTCTCAGAACCAATCACCAAGATAAACATCACTGTCTGGATCACAGCTACCACCTAACTTCATCATTTTAACTGACCTGTGGTTAACTGATACTGTGAAAGCTACTCCCTGATTCTGAAATATCAGATCTATTTTATATCTCCATACAGACACAGACAAAATGCATGCATGCATGCAAAGTCGCTTTAGTTGTGTCCAACTCTTTACCACCCCATGGACTGTGGCCCACCAAGCTCCTCTGTCCATGGGATTCTCCAGGCAAGAATGCTAGAAAGGATCTCCATGCCCTCCTCCAAGAGATATTCCCAACCCTAAGGCTGAACCCATGTCTCTTATATCTCCTGCATTGCAGATGGGTTCTTTACAACTAGTTCTTTGCAACTAGCCTAAATTACCGCACACTTGCCTTCATTATCAGTTAAATACTTTGATTCCTATACTTACTATTACTATGACTCTTAACATCTAGAAATGAATATCATTTTCTATTGATTATAAAATATTTCTGGGCTTCCCTGGTGGCTCAGAAGGTGAAGAACACACCTGCCAGTGTAGGAGATGTGGGTTCAATCCCTTGATCCGGAAGACCCCCTGGAGGAAGGCATGGCAACCCACTCCAGTGTTCTTGCCTGGAGAATCCCATGGACAGAGGAGCCTGGAGGGCTACAGTCCATAGGACTGCAGAGTTGGACATGACTGAAGTGACTTATCACACACACACACACATAAAATATTTCTGAAAATGTGCCTGATAACCAAGAATCAAAAAACCTTAGTTTTATCTCTGGTTCTGCTTCTCAAGATTTCTAATCCAACAGAATCATTTTGCTTTATAAAGCATAAGAAATAATACTTGTATTACAGAGGTGTTGCATCACATGTTAGTTTGGGGATCTGACTTTTCAGAATAGACAGAATTCTAATTTTCTACAAAGTTATTTTGGATACAGAGAAATCAACTTTTAATTATAGTATGATGATCATCATGATCCCATTATATGGCACAGGTGGTAAAAAAAAGTTTTTTATATCATCTAACCAAGACATTACTGAGGGTACCTTGACACTGAAGATCAAAATTAACCTCAAACTCTTCCCACTTTCAGTAGGTAACATAATATCTTTGATAATAGCTATAGAGTTCATGCAGGGAATTTTATCACCCAAACTAATGTCTGGGCAAAATTATTTTTCTAATATAGTATCCCAGTGTTTCCATGTATAAACCCATATTGATTATTCTTCTGACCCTTTTATATCCCCAACACAATATCTCTATAAGCAGAAATGTATGTATCAGGCTCCCACAGTCAGGACAGTACACAAGTTTTAAATCACTGGGCCATAAACACTTTAAAGTCTAATACTTTGCATCATATTTTACAAATCCTTTACTGTTTTCCCACGAGGAGTATCTCAGAGGCTGCTCTCTCTCCAGGTTCAGTCAGTGCTGTGGTCCTCATCCTGTTTTCTCTCTAACATCTGTACCTCTTTCTTAGCTCTATTCTTTACCCCCGATGCCTGCTAAAGTCATTCTCAAAGCCACATAGCTCTCTCTTTGGCCATCTGATTCCAGATCATTCCCCGGGAACTCCATCAGCTGCCGTGAAAGCAGTTTACTAAGGGCTTTTCTCTACATCAGGTCAGTCTCTTATAAGAGAAATATTGGTGCTGCGGTTAAAATATATTTTTGAATTACTCCTTCCACCCACAAGCACAACAACAGCAGTTCTATGAGATAAACATGACAGTTATCATCACAACATTTTGCAGATGAGGAAACTGCGGCCTCAGCCGTTTGAACCAGCGGTTCCCAGGGGCATGTGGCTGGTGAGTGGGAGAGTCAGCACTGCTTCTTCTCCGAGCAGAGTCAGTTTGCCTCCGATCATGCCGGGGATCCCGGTGCGCATGTCAGTTACTGCTTGGATCTGGTCCTTCCTGCTCTGTCTGGCCTCCATTTGTAGCTGACTCTACATGTATTCTAAAAATCTTCTGCCACCTTTTTCCTCCTGAGTCTCTAAGTTCAACTTCATACTCTATTTTCAACTTCCCTGTTAAAAACGATTTCATATCCTCTAAAGATGTGAAATATGTCAGCATCAATCTGATGAATTAATTCACATAAAAATGCTTTATAAACTATGAAAACGTTTGCAAAATATAAGGCTTTACTGATGTTGAAATGTTCTACCTATACTTCATTTAATCAATAAAAGCAAATAAGTGGGCTATTTTAGTCTGCAAACTGAATGACAGTTTATAATAAATATCCTTAGTAGAAACTTCCATGTGATGAAACATCGATACTAATAACAATCTGTTATCATAGACATTAAACACAGTCCTACTAATTATTTCAAACTAAGATGTAGAAGGTGTTCAAATGAAGCCAGGGAAGTGATCAGAAGGAATAACCTCACAATTATACAGTTCATTTTTTTATTCAATGATCACTTTTATTATGTGTAAGAGTTTAGACTTTCTCAGGAAGTCAGAGAGTTTGGAAGTGAATGTACCTGTCACCTATCTCTGAGCTAAACAGAGAAATGAGGTCCTGTGATCCTTGAGCTCCAAACAATCGTCCTGATACATTAAAAAATAAGCAAAAAATGTTAAATGCAAAGGTCTTTCTATTTCAGCCAGACCCAAAAGTTACGGAAGTATCTTGTAGCTATTACTTCTGAGAAAATGAATGAGTTCCTTATTTGCTCAGTGTGCAAGCTGACACATATAAGATATATAATTTATCGATGAGTTGAACTTCTCTCTGATATGGAAATTAGTGTCATGTTGATGATCAGCGATGGTGAATACTCTTTGGAGGATATACTGTTCAAGACCATGTGACACTTCCACCTCCTAAATCTGATGGGACAGCTGGTAATGGCAGAAACATCTAGCCCACAGTCTGGCCACTGGAATAGACAGGCTGAACACCTAGTTACAGAAAAAATGAAAAACTCTCATTCTTTCATAAATGCTTATGACATAAAATGTCAGGCTATGGAGTAAGATTATATTAAAACTAGATGGCAACTTTGCTTTATTTTTATTTTGGAAGTAGAGGTAGAGTGAGGAGAATAAGATGTTAAATACAATAATGGATCTGAGTGCAGGACAAAATATCCTGACATTCTTTTAGACTAGACAGAGGAATTACTGTTTCTTTACTCTTATTTCCTAATATTCTGAATATTGTATTAGTATAAAGGCTCAGTTTTTGCCATTTTCCAGCAAGCCAAATTTGGTAAGAATCCAGTTAGTGAGTTGAGCCTATAAACAAATGAAGTTACCCTACTTTGAGCCAGAGAAAGATTTCACAGTTAGAGCATATGTGGAGACTGGTTGCTGACATCTTACGTTTGGATGTAATGAGCATCGGAATATATCAATCAAACAAACTGCCCAGAGAGACTGACTCCTCTCCTCTGTCTGCTACCCTCCCATGCTTATCTTGCAAACTCACATTAACACTAGCAGATCAAAACCCTAGAAAAAGAAATCGTATTTGAATGAGTTTCATAGGGAAACCAATGCTCATTTATTAAATCTTTATTATTTTCAGCACAACTGGCTTAATCCAGCTGAAAAAGCTCGAGTCTTTCACTTAGAGTTCGGTAACAGCTCGGTATTGTATGATGTTATTTCCCAAAGCATAGCTGCATCTGTGAAATGAGTACAAGCGAAGGCCTCCTGAGGGTCCTATCAGTCCTGTGGGCCATGAAAAATGAAACATTTGATTCGTGTTTGGCCTCATCTAAAACATATTAAAAGAATATGGTAGAATGCATCTCAGTGATAAAAATTATTGGTTACTGTTATTTGCAAAGAATACACATGGCAATATGCTTTGCATGCCCATTTGCTTTTGCAACAACCCTGTGTATGATTCACATTTGAACCACAATATATACCTATATTAAAGTTAGTTATTGAAAAATCACAGGCGAAAGTACTCTGATACAAGAAGTATGCATCATCGAGTTTTGCGTTCCTTGCTGCTGCTAAATCGCTTCAGTCATGTCCGACGCTGTGTGACCCCATAGACGACAGCCCACCAGGCTCCCCCGTCCCTGGGATTCTCCAGGCAAGCTACTGGAGTGGGTTGCCATTTCCTTCTCCAATGCACAGAAGTGAAAAGTGAAAGTGAAGTCGCTCAGTCGTGTCCGACTCTTTGCAACCCCATGGACTGCAGCCTACCAGGGTCCTCAGTCCATGGGATTTTCCAGGCAAGAGTTAAGGTTAACCAAAACCACAGTAAATTTATAGTGACAAGGCTAAAGTAGTAATTTATAATTGGAAAGAAGAAACAACAGCAGCTGAAAAAACGGGGAGCTTGAGACAAATTGTGACTTTCAGTTAAGCTTTCTGTCAATCTTGTTCATCATCTGACTATAAAAGCAGAAGGCGGGGCTTTAAAGCTCACATCAGTTCATAATCCATTATAAAATTCTTTCTCATCCCATGAAATCATGAGCAATACTTTGAGAGCTATGAGACACAGATTTAGACTGTTATAGAGACACTGATGCAATTGCCTCAAAGGAGCATTAATTTGCTGCATTTTGGACACTTCATATCTGTAGTGGAAACCTGGGTGAGACTCCCGGGTTCTAAATCCGGCTCTGTTTCAGAAAATTTGGACTCACTTTGTCATCTACAAAATTATTAAGAAAGGAAAGACAGAAGAATATAAGAAAGACAATGTTTATTTCCTATCCTCACATATAGGGCTGCTTTAAGACTCAAATGTAATCCTTCCTGTATGTGAATGCACATTAGGATGTATAAAGTACATGTCATACAACACTGAAAGTCCAAAGACATTTGAAGTTATAAAGGTCAAAGTTGTGGATAAGCACAGAAGACCAGGGACTGTTGATTTGCTAAAGAGCAACCAGAAATTTAGCTGTCAGAATTCAGTTGGGGGATGTTTTGGAGTCTTTACACTGATCCTCAATTCACAATATTATTCCTTTTACCATCAATATTGTTGTTAATATCTTGCTGGGAAAATATGTAATATACCTGTGTAGTAACTCTGCTGATCACACCTTTCTTTTGAAAAGTTTCCCTTCTTTGTCTTTTTGACACCCAATAATCTGGTGACCCTACTATTCATTTTCTTCTTTCTTCATCAGATACCACTGATCATATCCACGAAACTCTGCTAAAATTATTTCTCAACTTTAACTTTAATACTCATATTATCACTCTTTCTTCAAATGGTTGACTATAAAATTGTATGCCTGACTTTTTCACATTTAAATTTAGTGAGGTATTTATATACAGACGTTCCACACAATGTCAAGATCATAACAGTTTTAAACAGAAGCAAATTTGGCATAAAGAAGACAATAGATAATACCTTTAAAAATGACTTCTAGTTTAGAAATGTCAGTCTAACAAGTGATTAAATAAGTGTGACTTATTAAATAGACTAGTGGCACAGTCATGCAAGGGAAAAGTACAAATATTTAACTTTCAACCTTTCTCATAAGAAGCATCGCAAATAGGTATTTGATCAAAATGAGGAAGGAAAATAATAACAAATGAAGATACAGGGTCCATGACATAGCGATACTGAGAACAGCAAACGGAAGTGCCAGGCTGAAAACGGAAGCAGGCTGGAGCTTCAGTACCATTGATAACAAGAGAACAGGAACTCAGAGGAAAAGAAATGCAGCTGAGAGAGTACCTGACATGTTGACTGTTGGGAAACAGCTTTTTTATAATTTACACACTTACTTAGAATATGAAAAATATGAAAATAGGCACATAGGAAGCTAATTTTAAAAAACAACTGCTAACTCCTACAAATCTAAGAAGATTGGATGCAAATGTTGAGGACCATTTCCAAACTTCTCTGAACTAAGAAGCTCTTCCACGAGGCCAGATAGTAAACCCAAAACTGAGTACCCTTCTTCCATGGAAACATGGAATCAGTGTCCACTTGTTCTTTTCCTAATCATATGGGTATAATTGGCCCCCTTGTTGGATGGTTCATCACGCCAAGCTCACATTGAAAGCCTCAGGAATTTTCAAATCTTGATCACCCCTTGTGGTTTTCTTAGAATGATCAACACCAAAAAGAAGTATAATTGTCGTTTATGACTTGAACCACCAGTAGAAATATTTACACAGCCATTGTAAGTAAACAAAGTTTATTTAAATAAACCAAACTTTATGATCTAATTTTCTTGGAAGGATTGAAGGGTGTGCTAATTTCCTATTTAAACTAATAGGAAATCAGTAGGTAATTTCCAAAATTGATGAAAGAGCAGTATATTATTTAGAAATGAAGAAGTAAATGTAAAAATAGATGTCTAAAATCTTTGAAAGGCACTATTCAGGGAACAAGAGTAGCAATATGAATTTTAAAATGATATGTTACATTGTCCTTTCATTTGAACATGTTTCCCCTGTTTCTGTTCATTGGCAATCTTACTTTTATACCTCAGCATACTTACTTGCCTATAACAGAAATTCAAATATTTGTTTCAGGAAATGCTAAATGGATAAGAAGAAAAATTATCATGAGTTTAATGGCATGCAAAATGTCTGCTTAAGCTTAAAGGTCTAGAGCAAAGCAGATAGAAAAGAACTGAAATAAAAGTAAAGCCAGACTTTTTCCCTGGAAGTTTGAAAACCCATTATTTTAAAGTGTAATTCAGGGAACAAGAGTAGCAATATGAATTTTAAAATGATATGTTACATTGTCCTTTCATTTGAACATGTTTCCCCTGTTTCTGTTCATTGGCAATCTTACTTTTATACCTCAGCATACTTACTTGCCTATAACAGAAATTCAAATATTTGTTTCAGGAAATGCTAAATGGATAAGAAGAAAAATTATCATGAGTTTAATGGCATGCAAAATGTCTGCTTAAGCTTAAAGGTCTAGAGCAAAGCAGATAGAAAAGAACTGAAATAAAAGTAAAGCCAGACTTTTTCCCTGGAAGTTTGAAAACCCATTATTTTAAAGTGTATTTAGACTGCTTCCTTAATATCTTCCTTCTGGATGCATTCAATTTTCCCATTTCTTTCAGTGCTGAGTATTGTATCCACAATTAACAAACTTAGATACTTTACCAGCCTCTTTACCAAAAGAATTTGAAAAACATACAATAAAATAACATGCTTTAACTAGGTTAATAAAATACAAGTGAAAAGCCAGGGCCACAGAAAAAAAGAAAAGTGTGAAAGTGTTAGACACTCATGTCCAACTCTTTGCAAAGCCATGGACTGTAGCCTACAAGGCTCCTCTGTCTATGGAATTCTCCTGGCAAGAATACTGGAGTGGGTTCTGATGTCCTTCTCCAGGGGATTTTCCCCACCCAGGGATCAAACCTGCATCTCCCTCATTGTAGGCAGATTCTTTACTGTCTGAGCCACAGAGAAGCAGGAAACATCTATATTAATGAAAGCCTTGGTCTACAAGTTGTTAAATATTTACTTCACTCATTTTTTTAATATCATTCAGTCCTGGGAACTGGGGAAAAATAAGTGAAGAAATTAAAACAAAGGAAAAATAAGGATAGGTGAAAGCAAGTAAAATAAGGTTACAGTTTTTGATCAAAGTGCATATGTAATTTCTTAGACACATTGCTTGATAGACTCCAAATTTGGCTTGTATTTCAGGCAACTGATGTAGAAAGCGGTGGTCATAGTCGAGTGTCAGAATGCAGAACGTTACTCTGAGCTGCCAGGCAGCCAGGGCAAAAATAAAGCACAAGCTATTTTCAGATTTTGTATGTCAGCATAATTGTTGTAGGGGGATGATAGAGGATCACAGTAAATTGGAAACTTCTGAAAGAGATGAGAATACCAGACCACCTGACCTGCCTCTTGAGAAACCTATATGCAGGTCAGGAAGCAACAGTTAGAACTGGACATGGAACAACAGACCAGGTCCAAGTAGGAAAAGGAGTACGTCAAGGCTGTATATTGTCATCTTGCTTATTTAACTTATATGCAGAGTACATCATGAGAAACACTGGGCTGAATGAAGCACAAGCTGGAATCAAGATTGCCTGGAGAAATATCAATAACCTCAGGTATGCAGATGACACCACTCTTATGGCAGAAAGTGAAGAAGAACTAAAGAGTCTCTTGAGGAAAGTGAAAGAGGAGAGTTAAAAAGTTGGCTTAAGGCTCAACATTCAGAAAATGAAGATCATGGCATCTGGTCCCATCACTCCATGGGAAATAGATGGGTAAACAGTGGAAACAGTATCAGACTTTATTTTTCTGGGCTCCAAAATCACTGCAGATGGTGATTGAAGCCATGAAATCAAAGGACTCTTACAGTTCATTCTGAAGGAGATTAGCCTTGGGATTTCTTTACTTTGGCCACCTCATGCGAAAAGTTGACTCATTGGAAAAGACTTTGATGCTGTGAGGGGTTGGGGGCAGGAGGAGAAGGGGATAGCAGAGGATGAGACGGCTGGATGGCATCACTGACTCGACGGATGTGAGTCTGAGTGAACTCCGGGAGTTGGTGATGGACAGCGAGGCCTGGCGTGCTGTGATTCATGGGGTCACAAAGAATCAGACATGACTGAGCGACTGAACTGAACTGAACTGAACTGAACTGAACTCCTTGAAAGGAATGTTATGACCAACCTAGATAGCATATTGAAAAGCAGAGACATTACTTTGTCAACAAAGGTTCATCTAATCAAGGCTGTGGTTTTCCCAGCAGTCAGGTATGGATGTGAGAGTTGAACAATAAAGAATACTGAGTGCCGAAGAATTGATGCTTTTGAACTGTGGTGTTGGAGAAGACTCTTGAGAGTCCCTTGGATTACAAGGAGATCCAATCAGTCCATCCTAAAGGAAATCAGTCTTGGGTATTCATTGGTAGGACTGATACTGAAGCTGAAACTCTAATACTTTGTCCACCTAATGTGAAGAGCTGACTCATTGGAAAAGACCTTGATGCTGAGAAAGATTGAGGGAAGGAGGAGAAGGTGAAGATAGAAGATGGGATGGTTGGAAGGCATCACCGACTCAATGGACATGGGTTTGGGTGAAGTACAGGTGTTGGTGATGGACAGGGAGGCCTGGTGTGCTGGAGTTCATGGGGTCACAAAGAGTTGGACTCAACTGAGTGACGTCAGTAAACTGAACTGATAGAGGATGCTATTGTAAGAGTTACTCCATGTATTCCCAAGTACTTATGCTAATGTAGAATAGGGTTACCAGAAAAAAATATAAGATGTTCAATTTGATTTGAATTTATAGTAAAAAATAAATATTTTAATACAAGTTTTTCCCAAATACTGCATGGAATTGCTTGCACTAAAAAAAGTGTTTGTTGTTCATCTGTTATTCAAATTTTACTTAGAGTCCTGAATTTCTTTTTATTTTTCTAAATTTTGCTACACCTATTTGTGGCTCAGCTGGTAAAGAATCTGCCTGCAAGGTGGGAGACCTGGGTTTGATCCCTAGGTTGGGAAGATCCCCTGGAGAAGGGAACAGCTACCCATTCCAATATTCTGGCCTGGAGAATTCCATGGACTGTATAGTCCATAGGATCACAAAGATTTGGACTTGACTGAGCGACTTTCGCTTATCTAGAATCCTGATAGAACTTCAGTGAATGAAACTTTAGAAATAAATTTCCAAATGTCCATATCTATTATACTATATTCTAGATTATCTAGTGCAATATAAATTCCCATTGTAATGATATGTTTGATATGTTGAGTTTTCTTAGTGATCCAATTAATCCCCTGACGAATAGGCTTCCTCAACTACTTTCTACAAACCAAATTTTTATATTTTATGCATGTATTTAATAAACTTCTATGATTTATCTGAAAATTAGACCTTATCTAAGAATGTAGCATACTTTTTCTTTGTACTAGAAAATACTGGAACAAGGAGGAAAAGATCCATTAATTTAAGCTGATGCTTGGATGATTAAAATCATACAGTCTTTCTATGAAAGAGACCAAAATGGAATCATGGGAAGATGCTTAAGGAACCAGCTATCATTTTTCTCGTGGTGAAAAAACTGGTTGATTTTACTACTGTGCTTGGAAAAAGATAATGGCTGTCCGTTTGTATAAAAGATGCTTAGTGTTTGTATTCACTGGGTGCAGAACAGAAAGGACAAACCAACAAGCAAGTGAACAGTAAGTGATTAGACTGGGGGGCAGGAGCAGTTTGTTCCAGTCAAAACAAGAACTCTAGAGTGCCAAACTTTTTACTTTGGCAACATTGAAGAATAGATATAATTTTTTAAAAAGTCTGTGTGCTTCATTTCTATGCATAAGTTCTTTAAAATAAATATGGTTAACCTGTAGTATTGATATTGAGCAAATCTTTAATTTGCTCTTTTTATTCCACTCTTGAGACAGGATTTCTTAAATATTATAGAACAAAAGGAGTACGGAATAAAGTCAAAGAAACAAAAAGAAGGATAACTCTAAAAGGATGAAGAAAAGTGGAAGTGGTAGTTGCTCAGTTCAGTTCAATTCAGTCTCTCAGTCGCGTCCGCCTCTGCGACCCCATGGACCGTCAGGATTCTCCGCCGATGTGATTCTCCAGGCAAGAACACTCGAGTGGCCTGCCATTCCCTGCTCCAGGGGATCTTCCTGACTCAGGGATAGAACCTAGATCTCCCACAAACAAGCAGATTCTTTACTGGGGAAGGGTGCTTGCTCCCCAAATTTTAAATCACCTTATATTACAGTTGATTCTTTCTAGAATTAATGAGAATAGAAGCAATATTTTTCTAAAATCCTAAGAAAGTTTTGGTAAATTTTCAAGTGCTTCATAATAGTCCTCACAGATGAAATACAAATCATGAGCTTCCCTCCACTAATAAATCTGAAAAGGGAAAATAATGTGAGAGATGATAAAAGTTTCAAAAACTCACTTCCTAAGGCAGTAGTGTCTTGTATTGTTATATTGATTTTTTTAAAAAATAAAATAAAGTTCTAGAGAAAGCGTCTCTAAATCTTTCATTTCCAACAGTCCAGATGGGTTCTTTGGTAATATGCTTTCCTAACTTTATTTAATTCTTCAACAAGGACACAGAAATATGAGAAGGGAAAGAGAACATAGAAAATGTAATAGTACTTTGGAGATTAGATCGTATTTATACCAGCATCTGACTCACTCTGTAGCAACTAAGATGTATCATTAATTTCCATGTATTTTCAATTCTCTAGTGATTCTAGTGGGGAAAAGTCATACTGATATTCTACTGTAGTTGACTCTCAAAAGACATTAAATTCATTTTACTAAAGTTGTTGGCATAATAAATATGTGATAGAAAGCAAAAAGGAGACATGGAATATTAAACTGTAACTTCTTTATTCAAGTCAATACATATATATTTAATATATGCTCTGAAAACTAGTGCTTTGTCATCTGAAGCTATAGAAATCGATACACGGTTCAATGCATTTATCCATTTTCCTGCCTGCTCCAGTGTTCTGGCCTGGAAAATTCCATGGACTGTGGAGTCCATGGGGTCTCGAAGAGTCAGATACCACTGATCGACTTTCACTTTCAGATGTGGGAGATTAAAAATGAAATTTTCAGGCAAGATGGATTTTATTGCTGGTGGCCAGTGTTCTGAGAACAAAGCAAAGGGACAGCTAATGGTCTAATAGGGAAGAAGACAGAGAAAATCCATAAAATCAACCATTAGAATTTCAAAACCAGAGCAGTCGGTTGGGCTGAGGGAGTTACACAAGAAGAGTTACCACTGACGTACCCTCTTTCTCTTTGTGCATCCGCATTTTTACGAACAACATTATAACTGCTCCTTGAAGGGGCAGCTTGAGTCATCAAAAACAAGTTAAATTATGTTTCCCATCTCTTTTCATGAAATCAAACTGAACTGCATTGTGAACTGCATTAAGAGAATTCACATAGTTGAAGATTGCTTAAGCTCTGTGAGTCAGATTCCTTAACTGTAACATCACCATAGTAATATTTACCTAGTGAGGCTGTGAAAAGCTGTAAACAAGATAATGGTAATTAATGTGTCTAGTACCTGGACTTACATTATGATATTAATTAGCTCATCTCTGCTTTAAAAATATTTGCCTTGCTTACTTATTTGAAAAATTATTTTGTTATGAGTCTACCATGGTGAAATTTAACTTAGTAGTTACTTCTTTCTCTCTTCAGTTAAATGGCCAAATAGTTAAGCATAATGAGCTTAACGTTTGTTTTCATCTATTAAACTAGAAGTTCTTACCCTGTCACAGGGGTTCTTTCAAAATTCACAATTCCTTTGAGTTGCAGAATGTCAGATGGCGCTAACAGGGAGAAAGAACCATTTATTTTTTCATGAATACAAGGTGTGTGTGGGATTTATCACACAACTGTGGGAACTCCGATCTCAGAGTCCCTCCTTGTTGATTCATTAAGTCTGAGTAGACGGAGTCTTAGCCCACAAAAAAATGAACGTACATGTACATGTTGGAAAGGAAATCAATTTGTCTCATTTTGTATGATAGACTCTGGGAATGAATTTTTATTAGCAAAGAATGGGTCACTGCAGAGTGTGTGATTTTCTGTGGAAATGTATACTTTACTTGAGATTTGGAAATCTTTAACATGAGTGAAATTTCATGCAGAAATGTTACTCATTCTTTCACTGAAAGCTATCTTTTCCTTTTGAAAAGGAAAAGACGTTTTCCTTTTCCATGTCATCAGATTCAGTTCCACTCCAAAGCAGTGCTACTGAAGTACACCTCTGCTTTGCGAGTTAGCCCTATCAGAATCCCGATTCTGCAATGTCTTTCACGCCAAAGGAACAAGGAGCGTTTGATTGAACTCATCAATGGTTCAATTCCTTCATTCCATCTGGTGAAGATGAAGCAAGCGAACTTGTTACTGGAAGTTGAAACACTGCTTGCTGCAAACGTTTAATCTTTCAGCTGAGGTAATCGACAAACCTCCTGTCTGACCCTGTCTGGGTTCCAGGTTCTCAGACTGAGCAAAGGGCTGATTCATAAACCCTTGGCAGCTCATCTCCTCCCTATGCTATTTACACCCTAGCATTCACACACACTAGCGTGCGTGCGCACACACACACACACACACACACACACACTACTCTTTCTGAACGTCATGTCCTGTTTGACAATATGCCCATCAATTCCTATCTGACTGGTATCTCATTATTTTTACTATCAAGATAAAGAAACTGTTCAATCTTCTTTACAGTTTGGGCATAAGACTACATTAGGAGGACCAGTGAAATAAATAAGTTAAAGCCAATAAAATAAACTCAAAATGGATTAAAGATACTAAATGTAAGACCAGAAACTATTAAACTCCTAGAGGAAAACATAGGCAAAATGCTCTCTGACATAAACTGCAGCAGGATCCTCTATGACCCACCTCCCCGAATACTGGAAATAAAAGCAAAAGGAAACAAATGCGACCTAATTAAAATTAAAAGCTTCTGCACAACAAAGGAAACTATAAGCAAGGCGAAAAGACAACCTTCAGAATGGCAGAAAATAATAGCAAACGAAGCAATGGACAAAGAATTAATCTCAAAAATATACAAGCAACTCCTGTATCTCAATTCCAGAAAAATAAAAGACCCAATCAAAAAGTGGGCTGAAGAACTAAACAGATATTTCTCCAAAGAAGACATACAGATGGCTAACAAACACGTGAAAAGATGCTCAACATCACTCATTATCAGAGAAATGCAAATCAAAACCACAGTGAGGTACTATTTCACACCAGTCAGAATGGCTGCGATCCAAAAGTCTCCAAGCAATAAATGCTGGAGAGGATGTGGAGAAAAGGGAACCCTCTTACACCGTTGGTGGGAATGCAAACCAGTACAGCCATTATGGAAAGCAGTGTGGGGATTCCTTAAAAAACTGGAAATAGAACTGCCTTATGACCCAGCAATCCCACTGCTGGGCATACACACCGAGGAAACCAGAATTGAAAGAGACACGTATACCCCAGTGTTCATTGCAGTGCTGTTTATAATAGCCAGGACATGGAAGCAACCTAGATGTCCATCAGCAGATGAATGGATAAGAAAGCCGTGGTACATATATACAATGGAATATTCAGTTCAGTTCAGTTCAGTCGCTCAGTTGCGTCCGACTCTTTGCGACCCCATGAATTGCAGCACACCAGGCCTCCCTGTCCATCACCAACTCCCGGAGTTCACTCAGACTCGTGTCCATCAAGTAGGTGATGCCATCCAGTCATCTCATCCTCTGTCATCTCCTTCTCCTCCTGTCCCCTCAGCCATTAAAAATAATACATTTGAAGTAGTTCTAATGAGGTGGATGAAACTGGAGCCTATTATACAGAGTGAAGTAAGCCAGAAAGAAAAGCACCAATACAGTATACTAATGCATGTATATGGAATTTAGAAAGAAGGTAGCGATAACCCTGTATGTGAGTGAAACAGCAAAAGAGACACAGATGTATAGAACAGGCTTTTGGACTCTGTGGGAGAGGGCGAGGGTGGGATGATATGGGAGAATGACATTGAAACATGTAAATTATCACATGTGAAATGAACCGCCAGTCCAGGTTCAATGCATGAGACAGGGTGCTCGGGGCTGGTGCACTGGGATGACCCAGAGAGATGGGATGGGGAGGGAGCTGGGAGAGGGGTTCAGGATGGGGAACACACGTACACTTGTGGTGGATTCAAGTCAATGTATGGCAAAACCAATACAATATTGTAAAGTAAAATAAATAAACTAAATAATTTAAAAAAAATAACCAGGAAAAAAAAAAATTTAAAGCCAGGCTTGTGCTTAGGAGTTGGGGAATGATCTTGGCAGAGAGAACTTAGAAGGGTCAGAAACAAAGAGAAGCAGAAGGTCAAAAATTCCCTCTTAAGAGAATACCAAGATGGAGCCACCAAGTCAAAAATCTTTAGGAATAAAGGGTGAGTGGCTTAGAGGGTTGGGAATCTACCAGTAATTCAGGAGGCCCGGGTTCGACTCCTGGGTCAGGAGGTCCCCTGGAGAAGGGAATGGCAATTCGCTTGAGTGTTCTTTCCTGGAGAATTCCATGGACAAAGAAGCCTGGTGTGTTCTACACTCTCACTTTTCAGAGGTCTAGGAAAATGATACAGCAAGCCAGAGAGTGAGGAATGGAAATGAAGTGCTAGCGTAGGGATGGGGTGGATGCAGGACTTCCGACTTCTGGTCAGAGCTGATTCTTTGTGTTGGGTGCCTTTTGTATGGAGCTTTGTGGAACCTGTCTGGATATGAAACCAGAATAGCCCCAAGTTTCCCTACAGACACAATACACAAACACAAAACATATTCAGCGCATATGACTCAGTTATCAATGCACTGCATAAAGCTTGCCCGACCACAGTAGGTTATCCCTCTACCACGGTCATAGTTTCAACAACTACGTTTCTTTTTTATTTTTCTCATTTACCTGACACTTCAGTCAGAATATAAGCTCTAAGGGAAAAAAAATCTTACCTCTCTGTCTGTAATATCTAGTAGAGAACACAGCAAGTTTGATAAAATGGCTTTTAGTATAGCAAGCTGATCATCTGGAAGAGATTTACAAATCCTGGGCCATTAATAAAGCTAAGTGACCTGGATAGTGTCAGATCAAGTCAAGGAAATAAAATTGCAAAGGGATGAAGGGTTGTAAATGCCCCCTTTTATGAAGTCCAGTTGCATCAGTTCAAAAACTATTATTGTACACACATTTTATTGTCATATAGATGAACAGAGATCATTAGGCATATTGTCTTATTGTCAATAGTTAATGCATTCTTCCTCTTCTTATGTCGATTTCTGAAGTCAAGGGTCAAACCTAACTCAGCACTCTTGGGCAACATTTTGAATGAATACCACACATTCTGCATTCATTAGAATTTGTAGGACAATGGTTTATGGTAAAAAAAAAATTTTTAAGGATAAACAAAACACTTGAAGTGAACCATTAACATTATTTCCAGCTAATGGAATATGCTGAAATAATAGATTATGGAAGAACCTGAGCACATTTGGCATTAAGATATTTGAAATATAGTGAAGTATATGAATAAAATCACTAAATTAACCAATGGTTAATGGTAGGATAAATCTTAACACCCTATATTTTAGTTTGGACAGATCTTATTAAGCCATGTATTGTTTTCTAAAATGTAGGGGATGACTAGCATATAAAAGTGCTGATTTGAGAGTCTGGGCCACAGTATGGCATCTTTGCTGATGGTGCTGTAGTCCATGGGGCTGCGAAGAGTCGTACACAGCTAGACAGCAACGAACAATGGCACGTTGGAGAAGAGGCCATATCTACCTTCTCCTTCGTTCATACGTCCTTCTTTAGCTACTGGCTGTTTCTTAGCTTCTCTTCACAGGAAACTCGTCAAGAGCTGTGTTTCGTTCCGATTTCTTTACTTACTGGCATAAGAGCCTTACCCTGCCTGGATGGTAGGATGAATTAACTTACCCGTGCCACTGTCTGTTTAATGAACTCAAATAGACGTTTGTCACTACTCTGCTGAAAACGCTTCTATCCCTGCTTTATCTTTCGCCAAATATCTGCTACATCCAAGGTGGATAATCATGATCTCAAAGCCACAGCCTGGCTTCAACTTCAAAAACTCAGAGATGTAGTAGAACTGGGTTGCTGTGAATAAAAGCTTCCTACCCCCTTTTGTATGCCATTCTTTACAGATAGCCAGCAGAAGCATCAGCAGTACATATCTGAGATCAAATTTTATAAACAAAGGCTCTCACCTTGACAGACCAACAGGGCCTGAGAATGAAGTGGAGAAAGCAACTATGTAATGGTTTTTTCATATTAAAAATATAAAATATCTGTTAGTCAAACTATAAAAGATAAAAGTGTAAACAAAAACTTGGATACTATATACAATGCAGAGCAGCGTATTCATATTGGTTATGAAGAGATCTTAGGAAAACAAGACCAAATCTCAATAGGAGGATAGACAGAGTGTGTGATGATCAACTCTCACAGACAGAAGCAATACAGGTCAACACTTTTCAGAGCCTCACCAGCTTGAAAAGACAAAGCAGATTAATAGGATGCAGAGGCTTCCTTCTACTTTGGCAGTGATTTCCAACTTAAGCTTCATGTGAAGAAGACAGCGTAGGGCCGTCTCTTTCACTGCAAATGGGAATGGAACACAGGAAAAAGCTCACGCCGGTGAATTTGTAATATAAGCCTCAAACTCTAACGTGATCTATTCCCTTTAACCTTGCCATTTCATTTCTGGAAAGGCATCCTGCGTAAATGAAGTTCAAATGCACACAAGTGCGGAGCAGGAAGAGGGCTTCTGGTGATCCGTTTGTATGTAACTGTTGGCCTCTCAGGGCTCCCCTAATGGAAAGAATCTTCCTGCAACGCAGGAGACCCTGATCTGATTCCTGGGTCTGGAAGATCTGCTGGAGAAGGGATAGGCTACCCACTCCAGTATTCTTGGGCTTCCCTGGTGGCTCAGCTGGTAAAGAATCCACCTGCAATGAGCGAGACATGGGTTCGATCCCTGGATTGGGAAGATCCCCTGGAGAAGGAAAAGGCTACCCACTCCAGTATCCTGACCTGGAGAATTTCACGGACTGTAAAGTCTACGGGGTCGCAAGGAGTCAGGCACGACTGAGCGTGCCTTTCACTCCCGCTTTCTCGGCCACCCAGAGCCCGTGGAACTCTGATGACAGCCACCAGCTCCAGGCACGACCTGATCCATGCCGCAGAGGCTCATTACGCGGCTGGCACTGGAGCCCTCCCTGCAGAGAAGGCGGGTGGCCCGAGCTTGCCTGCTCCCCGCTGCTCATCGACAGCATGGCCATCACCCAAACACAGGACCCCACAGCTGCCCCACCCTTAGTGAGAGGAGGAAGAGAAATGCTCAGTCCCCCCGAAACAGCCATCTGGCTTCCTTCTCATTCAAGTCACAGCCAGATTCTCTGAGACTAAGATTTCCAGAGATGACAGGGACTGACGTCGTCCTCCCAAGCCTTGCCAGAACCGTGAGCCCACTCCAGCATGCAGACTCACCTGACATTAAGCCTGTGATACAGGGAGCACCCTCCACACTGACCCGCCCTCGCACGCTTCCTTTTCCTTTCACATCCTTTCATTAGGTTTGGAACACTCACCACATAAGCGAAAAGCTCCCCTCTAATCCTACATCTCCAACTTCACACGTCAACTAAAGCTGACTTCCCCTGAGTCTGCATCATAGATTCTCATGCAGTTCATCCAACGGAGTCTTGGGTATCCTGGACTGAAAGGCTGTGGTGGGTCAGCGTCCTCTTTTCCACGTCTGGGCACTTGTCCCTCCGTGTTCCCTGCCTCTCCCCCGCCTCACGTTCTCCTCCTCTGGCTCTGGTTGTCCATGCCTCATACACTGGAATCTTTGTCGTGAAGCTGGCATCTTCCTGTCTGGCTCCACTCTGGCTCTGGAATCGCATGAGCAGCCTGCCGACGTTCTTGCTTCCCAGAGACCCCCCTCCTCTCCCAGGGCCCCTTCCTCCTTGTAAGTGGTCCACTGGAGCTCACCATGACTGGAGACAGCTCCAGGTCCACAGCCACAACCTCCCGGCCAATGCTGCGTCTCTGCAGCCCGTGTGCCTTGGACCTCCGTCTGTTGGCCACACCGTACTCAGCCCTTCTGGGGTCACTTCTCTCCACAGCCAGCAGCATCGCAGCCCCTCTCTTACCAGCTGCTTACCTCCGCTGGCCTCTCTGTCCCTTCCTGACTGTCCATGCCTAGAAAACCTCCCCTCCTGGATGACTTAAGCTTGGCTCTTTCAGGTCAATCCCAGGCTTTGGAGTTGAGGTAGAGGAAAGCTCACAACGCAGAATTTGGATACATCTCTAATAGCAGGGTCCAGTCTCAAATGGGCTTCCCCACTGCTTATAATTCTATCACGTGCCCTATCAGCTCCTTCCCCAGCCCCCTCTCTCTCAACAATGAGGACCTTAGCCTCTTCCCCACCCTTTAGACACCTCATCTGCTCTCAGCTTTCATGAGATAACCTTGCAGCTTACTTGCAAAAATAAGAATCTTTTAAAAGGCCACTGCTTTGGCTTCTGTATGGAAATGTCTAAGCCTGCCTACCTCCGCTCTCATTCTTCCTTCCTCTGCTCTTCTGTGGAGGTTTCTCCCCTCCTCTATGGATGCAGCCCGCCTCTATGGGGGCTCTGCACCACGACCACCCCAGCCCCCACCTCTCAGGACACGTAGCCTGCTTAAGGATTATTCCCATAGGAAACTCGTGGTTATCTCCTCTGTGCACTCAGCAGCTCCTCTCATCAGAACCGAGACACTGCCCATCTCTCTCTTCTGTAGAAAGTGGAGAAACTAACCCTGTTCTTTCCACTTTGGATCCTCTCCTTCTCTACCACCATCTGTACACTCACCTTGATGGTGCAATAGGGACGGTTTCATGGGTTAAGTGTGAGTTTCAGGATCTGGCTGCCATGGAATCAAATTTTGACTTTGCCATTTACTCTAGGAGTGACCTAATATAATAGCTTCTCTGCAAATCCTCTGAGCCTCAGTTTTCTCAGCTCTAAAAGAATATACACAGGCTCCTGGCTCTCAGAGATATCACAAAGGTTAGATAAAGCTGAGCACGTAAAATACCAAACTTTCTGAGATCTGGCCAATGCTTTAAATGTTATTTATGCTTGTTATTTATGGCCAAACTTCCAGAAATAGTTGTGTGTCCTTGCTCCCTCTGGGTCCTTACACCTCTTACACATCCCAGTGATATACACTGAGTATTACACTCCAACACTCAACTAAATTCTTTAGATTGCTCGTGACCTTCAGCTCCCTCCATTCAGTGAGTGCTCTTCGGCTTTCATCTAATCTGATTTCTCAGCAGCCTTGAAAAAATTACTTAAAAAAAAAGTTCTTGCCTTGTCCCCCATGATCCCTAACTCTTGCTGATCTTTCTCTGTGTCTCTTACCAGGCAGGGGGTTATTATTTGAAATATGACTTTTTTATCCCTTCCATATCAAGAACTTGCAGGTTTACAAAATAATTTTTACTGCAGGCCTAAAATTTCCAGGATATTGAGTCCCTTTTTTTAAGATATAAAATGAAGCCCCTATACCATCACTCGAACAGATTTTAAAAGTAATAGATTTGTCATTTATTGATTAAAATTTCAAATAATACACAAAATTTAAAAGACTACCTCAAGAACTTGCATGCTCAGATGCTTGGCTGTGTTTTACTGTTTGTGACCCCATGGACTGTAGCCCACCAGGTTCCTTTGTCTGTGGAATTTTGCAGGCAAGAATACTGGAGTGGGTTGCCATTTCCTACTCCAGGGAATCTCCCCACCCTGGGATCGAACCTGTGTCTCCTGCATTGGCAGGTGGATTATTTACCATTAGTGTCACCTGGGGAGACCTTAGTTCCCAACATAAACATAAACACTTTAATACTTATGTATATATGTGTGTGTGAACCCAGGAACAAACAAACAAAAAATAATCAAGAAATTTCTTAGGATAAAATATCTAAACCAGAGGTATCCAACTAACAACCAGGCTAGATTTTTTATACATAAGGCCTAAAGCCAGATATTACAGAAACGGAAAACATCTGTTTAGGACCCAGGTTCTTACTTAGTGAGGACCTGTACACACTGTGGAGTCAGGCTGGTCCAACATGCTTCAGTGTATAAAGCTGCAAACCAAATACCCCAAAGGTAGTGACCAATAACAACACACATTTATTTGCTCAAGATGCTGAGGGTTGGCAATCTGGACTGTGTTCAGCTCAGCAGACCTGAACACAGGTCTCAACAAGGATCTCATGGGGGGAGCAACCTTCACAAAGCCTGCCTGGAATGTGATGGGAAGGGACGGCCTTGCTCACACGGTTGGTGATGTTGGTGCTGGACATCAACACAGCCTCCACGTCATTTCTTATCCTAAAGAAGATTAGCCTTGTCTTCAGTGTGTGATGGGAAGAAGGCAAGAGATTGAAAACAGAAGCCACAACATTTCACAAGACAAGGCTCAGAAACCACATCATATCTGTAGGATTCTATTGGTCATCACAGCAAGTCACAAGTCCAAGCCAGCTTTATGAGGAATAAAAAAAGAAAAAAAAATTCCATCCATTCTAAAGAAGATGTAATAAACATACACAATGGGATACCACTAAACCATAAAAAAGAGTGAAGTAATGCCATTTGCAGCAATATGGATGTAAATGGGGATTATCATACTAAGTGGAGTAAGTCAAAGACAAATACAAGCATGGTGTCGCTGATATGCGGAATCTGAAATATGACATAATGAATGTACCCGAGAGACAGAAGCAGACCCACAGACATAGAGAACAGAATTGTGGTTGCCAGGTTTGGGGGCATGGAATGGCTTGGGAGTTTGGAGTTGCCAAGTTGGGTCCAGCTCTTTGCGGCCTCATGGACAGTAGCACGCCAGGCTTCCTTGTCTCTCACCATCTCCCAGAGTGTGCCCAAGTTCATGTCCATTGAGTCAGTGATACTGTCTAATCAGCTCATCTTCTGCAGCCCCCTTTCTCTTCCTGCCTTCAATCTTTCCTAGTGTCAGGGTCTTTTCCAACGAGTCATTTCTTCTCATCAGGTGACCAGCGTGTTGGAGCATCAGTCTTTCCAATGAATATTCAGGGTTGATTTCCTTTAGGAGTGTCTGGTTTGATTTCCTTGCAGTTTAAGAAACTCTCAAGAGTCTTGTCTCGCATCACAATTCAAAGAATCAGTTCTTCAGTGCTCATCCTTCTTTATGGTCCAACTCTCACATTCCATCCATCCACCTCTTGATGGGAGAAGCAACAAAGTCACAGTGAAAACAAATGTGCCAACAAGAAGGAGAGGAATTCCTGTGGCCATCTTTACAAACAATCTATCTCAATATCATTTCTTGGAGTAATGTTTTTAAAAGCACAGGGTAAATTGCACAGAATTACAAAGGAAATCAATTATAGAGTCATCCAATTATCAAACTATTAAAAAGAACTAAATTTTTGATACGGTAATATGACTTCATTATTTTTACCATTAGGAATACAACATCAAAAGTCTAATAATGACCATAATTTCAAATTAGCAGTGAGCAATGTACTATTCTCAGATATCTGCAGTGACGGTAATCAAGATTTTTCCTAGAACTATATTTTTATTGGTGATGAACTCATCCTCTTGTGGTTTATTTCCTGCATTCATAGTTGAGGGAAATGCACATTTTCAGGCAGAGGTTAGAGAAAACAAAAGTGTAAGTCTTCTCTCATCTAAGATCATGACCTCTTGACACCCGAAGACTCAGGTGGCATGATCTATTACAGATACACGACTTTCATGTGTGTGTGTGACACTCTCCATCCCAGCACTGGGAAATACAATCCGAGTGCACCTACCTCTTTCATCTGCAGAGTCTACATACAAGCCATTCATTCCTGCATCTTCCAAACACCACTTGGATGTTCTTGACATGTCAGACTCTATGTGCCTGATATCTGGAGCTCTTGGAATAAAGTGATGAACTGAACTGGAAAAGACCCTGCTCTGGGAGAGTACACTCCTTTCTGAGTGTTATTATGAATAAATGAATCACCTCAGCTGTCACTCCTACCATTTAAGGACCTGTTATAATGAAGAACTTTTTTTTTTTGGTACCATAAACAGATGCTTCACACATTACCTAGTACAAATCCCTGTTTTACTTGGCAGACGTTAGAAAAGTACCTCTTCGAAGAATGGAGGACTATTCGTTATGTCTGTAGCAATAATTGCAAAACTTCAGAAAGCACTCTTGTAGCTCTTTTTTCCCTTTCATACTAAGGCAATTCAAATTATTTTTCTCTGTGATGCCTTGATCAGTAATAAAAAGCAAACAAGATAAGAATGTCAAGTGGTAAACATTTATCTGAGCAGAGATGTTCTCATGAATACCTTGGGATTAAACATAATGTAAGCACATCAATTAATGGTGATTCTGCAAGAGAGTATAACCAAGGAGATTACTTCAGTGGGTGCTGTGAGCACGATGTTGGTCTGGAAGCCAATTTTTAAACCAAATGTAAGACTGCACCTGTTAAAGCAGTCACTTTCTGTAACACAGAAACCAGTTTCAGTGTTTACCATAAAACAGCACTGGCTTGATCTTTGATAGAAGGTAAAATTAGGTTTTCATCCAGAGTCAATAAATGGTAGCATGCTCACTCTCAGCAGATTCCTGCACTTGACCTCATTCCTACACACTGTTCCTAGACAGTAATAATAAGAAAGTTTTTTTTAAAAAAATTATTAATCTGTCTTCCTTCTCATAAGAGAGTAAAGCACATTTTCTTGAGTAGGGGCTTGCCGAAAATTCTGCACTATTGTTCAAAGCTTGACAACTCTGCAGGGTAAATAGACAGAATGTGCAGGAAATTAGTCAGCCTTCCTTACCTCTCAATTACATAGTTAATCCTATCATTTAATTCAGACCTGAGTATCTTGATGGACCCTCCTTTCTTTTATTACAATCCATTTGTCTTTTCCTGGAGGTATTACCTTTTCTATCTCTTTTAGATGCTATGGTCCACTACTCTATTGAAGCCCTTATTAACACAATACGCTGAATTTTGCCACTATCTTTCCAATATTTGCAAAATGGAAATTTCTCCATTTTGACTCAATCCTACCTCTCCTTTCCTTTGGTTATGCCTTGAGTCAAAAACAATACATTCAGTGTGTATATACACACATATACACATATGTGTGTGTGTGTGTGTGTGTGTTGCTCGCGCAGTCATGTCCGACTGTGGCCCCATGGACTGTCAGCACTGGGGAAGCAGTTCATACCTGGGCCTACCCACTGACTCAGCAGCAAAGACTAGACTTCTGTACATACATGAGCCCTAGGTTTTGCTGAATCTTCGGTGTTTCTTGGCAATAATTCCCTTTTTTTCATTTCCTCCCAGCATATATATATCTGAACATGTGTCATACTCATCAAAGCCACAGTACTCTTTAGTTAAACACCTCTTAAATCATAGACAAAATGGACATCTTTAATCAGGGCTTCCTTCACGTCGTTATGCTGAAGCCCTTACCAGTGGACCCCTATGTGCTCCTCTTTGCTCCTTTCCTGGTATGCCCGAGGGCGAGGCTCACATTGCTCTTCTAATCTCTTCTCTCTTGACTCAGATTTATATCATCTTCAGACTTTCCTGAGACTTCCCTCCATTACTGATTCCATCTTCTGTAGTTTCAATATTTCTCTCTCAACAGAAGGATCTTCCTTTATCCTATAATCAGAATCATTCCCTTCCCTATTAAGAAACAAATAAAAACAAGCAAAAAGGCTGAAAAACAGGACTTCCTGGTGGTCTGGTGGTTAAGACCCTCTGCAGGGGATGGGGGTTCCATACCTGGGTGGAGAACTAGGATCCTGCATGCTGCGAGTTTTGGTCAAAAAGTATAAACAGAAACAAGCAGACAGAAAGGTAAAGCAAAATAACGAGAACCTAAGCTTGCGTGTCACCTGGTTCTGTCTCTAGCTTTCCTTTCGGACCCAAGCTTCCAGCAGATGCGGTCCATCTCTCTGCATCTGGTTTCTTGCCTCTTTGTTCAGCCCTCAACCTGGTATAAACCTGTTCCTGTCCTATGCCCCCCTTTATTCCAGTCAAATCCCTCCCGTGGACGTCGCCAACAAAGTCGCCGCCCGCAGCTCCGCACCACACTCCTCTGTCCCGTCTTCCGGAGCCCGTCTCCCACCACAGGTGCTGCCCTGCATCCTGAGATTCTCACTCAGCCTGTTGATTGCTGCGTTCACGCCTCCCTCTAGACTCTACCCCTCCGGTCTTTCCATCTCATTCTCCTGTCCGAGCACCTCTTTCTCTGTTCACTTATTAAACGTAGTTACACTCCATTTCTCATCTGGAGTCTTCCCTTGACAGTGATCTTGCTTAAGCCCATGTGCCCCACGTCCACATAATGTTGTCAGGTTTCAGATAAATGTCTTCCATTCGCTTGCCGCTCACAGGCTGCCTAGTGCTTACCTTAGAGTGAATGTGGTGAAGAAACCTCGATCTCATCATATCCAACTGGAACATACTCCCTTCCCCTTCCTTCCAGTGTGCACTCCAGGCACTAAAGTGTTCCTCCCCTTCCGTCTCTGTCTCGCCCACAAGCAAGGCAGGCGATGGTGGAGACCTGGGTGTCACTTTCAGCACCTGACTGCGCCCTCATTCCTCATCCCTGTTCACGGCCTCCTCTCCTCTCGTCTCATCCGCTGCTCTAGTTCAGACTCATCTGCTGCTTAGATTAGACAGACATCAGTTTCCCAAGGCTGATGTGTAATGGCTGACCCCACACAAGGGCCCTCAGCCCTTCCAGCACAGAGATCACGTTCCTATCTGCCTTTTCCCTGTACGTCAATCCACTCTTCCATCTGCCTAGAATCACCTCCCCATCATTCCCACCACTTGGTCCTCTGGAAGTTACTTACTCATCCTTTATCCTTCTAGGCTTATTTAAATCATCACTTCCCTACTGAAGACTTCTCGTGTTTCAGTGGGGCAAAATGGTTCAAATTCAGCGTGCATGGCCCTTTTTTTAACCATTTAAAATGTAGAAAAAAAAATTAATACATGACTTTTTAGACTTCTTACTGATTTCATATTATCACCTCCACTGAGCTGCAAGTTAAATGAGAGAAGAAGCTATTATGTTGTGTTCACTTTCTTTTTTCCCAATGTCTAGCGCAATACCTGAACTACATTAGATATTCATGAAAGAATGAATGAATTAATTTGAGGGCAATACCATGGCAAATATAAACACAATTGTGCATTTCAAAAAGGGTAATCACACCAAAATGGTCCTTAACACAAAATACAAGTGGAGAGAAGATGAAATTGTGCTGAAGATTCCTCAGAGAACATGTTTTTGTGTGTTATCACAGTCCTAAAACTGTAGATAGAATCTGAGTGGGTAACAGTCAGTCCTTGAGCAATAAGGTGATTAAAAGAACTGAATAATATTTTTTAAAGCATTTCCTCAAGATACTGGACACTGACAGTCACTATTTTTAGTCTGGGTGTCTATTCTATTAAATTAGAAGAGGCATGGCGAGGTTTCCCAGACGGAAAAAGTGAAGAATGAAGCAATTACTAAGTGCAGGTAAGTTTATGAGCAATTTTGAGCCTGCAGTTGTAACATTAGCTCTTTCTCCCTCATTCCAAAAAGCACTTTACAATGCAAGTGAGACTAAGGTTATTATTAAAATAATATTTCCTGCAGTCCAATTTGTGAATACATAAACCATTCACAAACTTCAATATTTTATTATTAGCTGTATTTTGTGAATATATCTTTCCATTGATTAAAATGCACCTGTGTGTCTTGACAGTAAAGTTGGAAACCATTTCATACCTATTGATTGGCTCACCAAACATCTTTCCTTCACTGGAAACCTTCAAAAATGTAAAGAATCAAAAGGGAGCTCTATGATTCAGTGCTTAGTTTTTAGTGTTTGAGAAATATATACTAAGTATTATATATTTCTCAAAAAAATAATATTTTAATGCAATGTGATACTTAGGATTGGATCCTGACCCAGAAAAAGAATATAAAAGTGGGAAAGT
This sequence comes from Madoqua kirkii, assembly GCA_006408675.1. Lineage (NCBI taxonomy): Eukaryota > Metazoa > Chordata > Mammalia > Artiodactyla > Bovidae > Madoqua > Madoqua kirkii. Next base: position 9,687 of record SJYC01134251.1, on the reverse strand, counting down.
TGTGAAAATCTGAATAGACTGTGTAGATAGTCTATTATGCCAATGTCAGTTTCTTAGTTTTAAGAAGTGTACCATGACTAGGCAACATATCAACATTAGGGTGCACTGGGCGAGAACCATGCGGGAACTCTCTATATCATCTCTGCTGCTGCTGTGAAGTCACTTCAGTCGTGTCCAACTCTGTACAACATCAGAGATGGCAGCCCACCAGGCTCCTCCGTCCCTGGGATTCTCCAGGCAAGAACACTGAAGTGGGTTGCCATTCCTTCTCCAATGCATGAAAGTGAGAAGTGAAAGTGAAGTCGCTCAGTCATGTCTGACTCTAGCCCACCAGGCTCCTCTGTCCATGGGATTTTCCAGGCAAGAGTACTGGAGTGGGGTGCCAGTGCCTTCTTTGCAACTCTGTTAATCAAAAACGATTGGAAAAAAATGTTCATATTTCCTCATTCTTACAAAGTTCCTTCTTTGGAACTCCTACTACCATGAAAAAACAAGTTAACTGGTTCCCATACTCATTACATATTTATCATCTGAGAAACACGCAGTGAGGACAACCAAGAGCCTACACCAGTGAATTCCCAGCAAAGAACGTCATCGTGCACTTCAGTAAGTAAACACACACTTACAGCCGTCCCAGCGCTGCTGCCTGGCCATTGCAGGGAAAGGGAACAAAGTGCCAGGATATAAAATTGATTTTTCACTCCTTCTGCTAGATAATAATGCCTAACATCTATCTTACTTTTAAGATCAAGGCCAGGAACTAAGACACAGCCAGAAGAGAAAAAAATAAAATCAATATTATGCATTATCCCTTATCCACATATGATTCATGCTAAAGTTAATACTGTGGATACAGGAGGAAGCTAGTCCTATCAATTTAGAATTAGTGTTCAGGACTAGGGTTGAACATCATTTCCATGTGCCAAGGTTATGTTTTTGCTACATTAAGAAGTGAGTGTGCACACGTGTGTGGGGAGGAGGGTATTGTGCTGCAGATTAGGCCAGATCCCAGAACAGACTTTAGGAGATGTGAACAATGGTCTTATTTTGTCTACACCTTCTTGTAACTGTGAAAGTGAAAGTGTTGCTCAGTCATGCCCACCTCTGCAACACCATGGACTATAGCCCCACAGGCTTCTCTGTCCATGGAATTCTCCAGGCAGAATACTGGAGTGGGTGGCCATTCCCTTCTCCAGGGGATCTTCCCAACCCAGGGATTAAGCCCAGGTCTTCTGCATGGCAGACAGCTTCCTTAGCATCTGAGCCACCAGGGAAGCCACTTCTTATAGCTGACTGGGTACACATTGTGGTGATCAGAATCTGGAGGACACGTAAGCAGCACCGGGTATTCATATTTTCATTAATGAGCATGTGTTAAACACCTACTGTGTTCTTAGAGGAAGCTACCAAAAATAAACATCATGTTGCAAGGTACAAAACCTACAGAGCAGTAAATGAAAGTAACGATCCAATTTTTCTTTCCTTTATGTAATACATAATTCTCCCTGACATTGGTAGGACTTAAGAAATAATAGAGAGTGGAAAACTGTTTTTTATTTCCACTGATATCCTGTCTTCAGAAGAATAGGGTTAGGGTTAGGGTCAGAGGCTCCATCCCCAGCTGATGGGTGCTTCCTGGCATGCTGGCATTCTGAGGGCAAATAACACGATGATAATGTTTAGAGTGAGGTTCAGAATTTTTGAACACTAAATGAGCTTTCTATATTCAAAGATAGAAATGAAACCCATTCTCAATATCACAGTTTGTAAACTTTCAGAAAAGCGACTCCAAGTTCTGATTTTGAAGTTTATATTTCAATTATAATGCAAACCAAATTGTGAATGAGAACTTGTAACACTCCCTGGACATGCTACATGGGAGACACTGCGATAAGGACTCATATAATTCTCACCGATTAAATTATGCCATGAAACCTGTTGTTACGACCTCATTTGTTGGATGAGACCACATCTTAGGGAGGTAAAGAAAATGACTCTAAGTTAAACGGTTGGTCAGTGGTGATCCATGGTTCAAACGCAGGCTGTCCAAGTCCAGAGTACAGTCATAATCACTCCTCTGAACAATGCTGCTTTCCCGCTTTAGTTTAAGCATAATTTAATCAAGACCACAGAATTTCTTTGCCTCTAAAATAACAAACAATATTGTTGTCTCTACTTTCTTAGAGCATTTTTCTACTATGAAACATATTATGACAACAACCTTATCCTGGTTCTTTTAGGCCTTCCTTAGTGGAGAAAGTTTTTTTTTTTTTTTTCCCCCTCCAGCATTTTTAAAATGATAAAACTTTAAATGATAATAAGAGTAAGGGGAAGAAAAGTGGAATGTTGCGTTTAGAAGAAGAAACTTCAGAGCTACAAATGGGATGCCAACCAAAAATCTGTGGACAGTACTTGTTGGTCCGCACCACTCACGGAAGCCTGGAGAGGCTCGGTCAGCATTGCGATTATTATACACACAGAGAGGGTACTGCGATTATTACACACGCAAAGAGGGCACGACAGACTGGTCCTTGCGGCCATATGGTGATAGGTACTCTGCGAAGCGTGTGGCCCCAGAGTTGTGAGAGGGAGCAAGACAAGGCCACCAACACTGAGAATACACACACTGTAAAAAAGCAACAAGCAGTGCAATTTTGAGACTGCATGTGGGTAGCTTTTCCCAGTGACCAAAGCGCTAACACTTGCAAACTCAGTGTCAAGAGAGATGGCGACGCTTCTCATAAAGAGCCCGTATGACCCGCAGGGGGCTCAGAGATCATGCACCGTGGAGGCAGCGGGTTGAGTCCACTCTGCCCTGCTCTTTACACAAGGAGTGGCCCAAGAAGCTCAAAGGAAGAAGAGATTTGTTTTAACTGGTGGAAAATTGCTTTGCAATGTTGTGTTGGTTCTGCCATACAGCAGCGTGAATCAGTCATAATTATCCATATGTCTCCTCCCTCTTAAGCTTCCTTTCCTTCCCCTCACCCCACCTCTCTAGATTACCACAGAACACGAGCCTGGACGCCCTGTGTTACACAGCAGCTTTCCAGCTTTCTACCATTTTACACAGGATGTGCATGCACGCTGTTGCTACTTTCTCAGTTTGGCCCATGCTCCCCCCCGCCCCACCCTGTGTCCACAAGTCTGCTCTCTACTAGGTTCGTTAGTCCTGTTTATCTATATTCCATATATATGCATTGATATATGATACTCGTTCTCTTTCTGACTTGCATCATTCTGTATAAGATTCTAGGTTCATCCACCTCACCATAACGGACTCAAACCCATTTCTTTTTATATGTCTGAATAATATTCCACTGCATATATGTGTGTGTACCACATCTGGAAGAAGATGTTTTGAACAGAAATCAATCAAAGACATTTCGGAATAAATGCAATGAAAGAGAAAAAAGATGCCTGGAAAAACGATTCCAGCACGCAAGCTTTGGCAAGCATCACATGGAGGATGAGTCATGTGATCCAGCCAGTGACTCCACACGATAGAAGTCAAGGAGCTAGAACCTTATCGAAGGAAAATCAAGGTTGAGAAGAAAAACACCCTTCTCCCTTCCACCCTAGGCCACATCATAGAGGTGCTGGTTGTTCAATAATCACAAAACGTAATTAATAGACTATTCGAGCTCACTGAGAAATGGTTGCAGGAAGTTGAAGCCTTTGCCATTGAGCTCTTTCCTTCATAACTTGAGTGCGTGATCAGCAGGTACCTGAGCAGAGTAGCCACATCTATCTTGTTAAAAGTTAATAATCTTTAGGATGCTGGAAGAAAATGAGGGAAAGCTAGTCCCTTCCCTTTTAAGGCAAGAGTGGTCTTTGCAGATATTTTTAGCTTTTTCATGTGTTATGTGATATTTTAAATAAGTACCCCCAGAAAGGGGCTGAAGAGAGAGAAATGTACCCTCCCAAGGCAAGCAATCAGTCCAGAATGATCCCTGTGCAGCAGGAACCCTCTGTCTCAATACTGTTATTTATAACAGCACTTGGTTGAAATCCCCAGGCGGCTTCTCTTTCTGTGAAACTGAAGTGAGAAGTGCTTTGGGGAGAGGCCTTCCAGGCACCTCAGAGCTGCTGGAAGATCCCCACCAACAGCTCCGACGACGGGTGTCAAAGTCCCCATCTGCGTGCACAGTGTGGGTACTTCCTCCCGTTCTCTGCCCAGTCCGGATGTGAATGAGGGAATCTGGAACACACGTGTCAGCTTTTCCTCTTGAAAAGGAAGGGGCGCCTGTGGGGAGTGATGATGATGTGTGTGTGACTGTGAGTGAGCTGATGAAATGAAATTCTAGTCATTTTTCCTTTTTGCATTTGCCTCCAAATGATCCTGCTCTTCCTCATACTGTTATCCTGAGGAGGGAGACCTGCTGCCTCTTTAAATATGATGCTTTACTATGACTATTGTTCCCACGATTGTCACTCACACACTGAAGCACATGCTGCCTTTGGATTGCCCAAGGGATTCCAGCCCATGATTATGAAGAACAAGGGCTTCAGAATCACATACGGAAGAGTTCCCATTCTGAGCCTGCCTATTACCTGTCATTCAATGACACTTGCTGAGCACCTACTGTGTGCCAGCTGTGCAAGTTCTTCTCACAGCTTTTGCGTTGTAACCTGGGTAACAGCTGACACCAAAGTGAATGCAACCTGAGGTCCAAGATGGGGTCGAGAGTGATGAAGAAAAGGAAGCTAAGGTGAAGGGTGGCCAGGGAAGGCTGGCTGAGGACGCTTTACAGGAACGATGGACCACAGAGAGCTCCACAGAAAGGACATGCTGTACAAATAGGGGAGAGCAGGGCCAGCAACAGAAATGGCCTCTTGAAGAGTAAAAAAACCACCACTTATATAGATGAAAAGACAGTGTCAGGAGAAGAGCACACGCTCAGATAACCTTGGTGAAGCCTTTGAGCTTTGGCTCGCTAAGTAAACGCAGGCATAGTAACGCATAAACTGGGGGACTATTGGAAAGCCTGGAACAAACATTTCTAAGGGGCTCATGACATGCCTGTTCCCAAGCAGGTGAGCTAGCCGTTTTCCACTGTTCATCCCTTCTCTCTCCATCCTGTCTGCTGGCTCTACATCCTAGGTGCTCTGACTTCTCTGAACCACACTTTCCAGGCTCCCGCAGAGTTTTAGTCACAGGCCAGGAGGAGCGAAGGCATTTCCTTTCCGCGTTCTTCCAGCTTTGGCGCAATGGCTCTGTCGGGAGCTGTACTTCTCCAAGAATATAGCTTTGTGCTATTGCGATTTATAATAAGAAATGCATATTTGGTCTTCATCCACCTTCCTGTCTCAGAATTCCTAAATTTCCTGGGATTTCCTGGTGATTGGTGTGATGAAAGTGCCTTTTCTTATTCATAACAAGACTCTTTCACTCACCCTTGAGTTTATGTTAATGAAGGGGTTTGAAAAGTCCTTATATAATTTTAGGATGGTGGCTGGTTGCCAGGGAACCAATTTATTTTTGAAATTTCTTAAGTATTATATATTTTTATACAATTCTAAAGGTTGCTTTCCACTTAGTTATTACAGAATACTGGCTACGTTCCTCCCTGTTGAACAACAGGTCCTTGAGGCTGTCTTATACCCAAAACCGTGCCCTCTTCTGTCCCACCCAGTACTGCCCCTCTGCACTGGTAACCACTGGTTGGTTCTCTATATCTGAACCTGCTTCTTTTTTCTTTATTCGTTAGTATGTTGTATTTTTCAGATTCTACATGTAAGTGATATCACACAGTATTGTGCTTCTCTGTCTGACTTTTAGCATAATGCCCTCCAAGTTCACTCATGTTGCTGCAAATGGCAGAATATTGTCCCTTTGTATGGCTGAGTAGTATGTCACTTTGTGTCTGTGTGTGTATGTATGTAGACAGGAGGGTAGGTAAACATCTTCTTTGTTGATGAATGCTCACGTAGTTTCCATATCATGGCATTTGTAAATAATGCTGCTATGAACACTGAGGTAAATGTAGTTCTTCTAGTTAATGTTCCCCTTTCTTTCTTTTTTTCTTTTTAGATGTATGCCCAGAAGTGGGAATGCTGGATCATAAAGTCTCCCTGACTTCAGACTATACTGCAAAGCTACAATAAGCAAAACAGTATGACACTGGCATAGAAACAGACGGATTGATCAATGGAACAAGATAAAAAGCCCTGAAATAAACCCAGGCACTTATGGTTAATTAAACTATGGCAAAAGAAGCAAGAATACACAACAAAGAAAAGACAGTTTCTTTAAAAAGTGGTGATGGGTAAACTGTACAGCTATATGTAAAAGAATAAAATCAGAACATTCTCTAATATAATACACAAAAATAAACTCAAAATCCCTTAAAGATCTAAATGTAAGACCACATACTATAAAACTCCTAGAGGACAACATAGGCAGGGACACTCTTTGATATAAATCACAGCAAAATACTTTTTGGGGGATTTGTCTCCTAAAGTGAAGGAAATAAAAGCAAAAATAGACAAATGAGAGCTAATCAACCTTAAAATTTTTGAGCAAAAATGGAAACCACTGACAAAATGAAAAGACAATACCGAAAGGGAGGTAATATTTGTGAATGATATGCCTGATCATGGAATAATATTCAATGGATATAAACAGCTCATACAATTCTACATCAAAGAAGCAAACAATCAGATTAAAAATTGGGCAGAAGACCTGAAGAGACATTTTTCCAAAGAGGAAATACAGATAGTCAACAGGTATATGAAAAGATGCCCGACATTGCTAATTGTTAGAGAAACGCAAATCAAAATCACGATAAAATGTCACCTCACCCCTATCAGAATGGCTATCATAAAAAGAACACAAATAACAAGTGTTAATGAGAATGTGGAGAAAAGGGATACTTTGTACACTGTTGACGGGACTGCAAATTGATACAGTCATTATGGAGAACAGTAAAGAGGTTTCTCAAAAGTAAATAAAAATAGAACTACCAGGAGAACTAATATTAATAATTAGATTGCAGTTTTCAGCCCCACCTCTTCCACCTCTGGGGTGGTGAGAGGGCCTGCAGACTGAGTTGTATCGCCAGTGGCCAATGATGTAATTGATCCTGCTGATGGAATGAAGCCTCTGTAAAAACCCAAAAGAACAAGGTGGAGACTTTCCCAGCTGGTCAACACGTGGAAATGTTGAGAGCGTGAGTGGTGTGCCCAGGGAGAGTGTAGAAGTTCCTCCTCCCTGTCCACAGAGTTTTCATCAAATGCATCATTTTTATAGGACTGTTCCTGAATCATCTCCTTTTATATTAACCCAATAACCTTAGGTAGTAAGCTGTTTTTCTGAGTCCTGTGAGCCATATTAGGAAAAAATAGAACCTGAGGAGAGAATTGAGGAACATCCGATTTATAGATAGTAAATCAGAAGCACAGATAGGAAGCTGGACTTGTAATTGGTGTCTGAAAGGGGCTGGGGTCCACCTTGTGGCACGAACCCCTTAAACTGTAGTTATGATGTTATTTTCAGGCAGATAGTGTAAGAACTGAATTAAATTGTAAGACATACAGATAGAGTCACAGAATTGCTTGATGCATAAAAAAACCCATAGATCCAGTGTCAGAAATGAAGTGACTTTGTAGTAGCATGTTGACAGCAGAGACACACTGGAGTACAATTTCCTGATGTTAGCAACTAGAAAGTCCTTCCTCCACGGTTGGGTTCTCTTGGGATCTTTCCATACCATATGTCTTTTTAATGTTATGGATGGATAGCCATTGCTTTCCACAGCTAGTACGTCTCTGGATGCACCACCATATATTCATTTGTTTGCTATTTTATTTCTCTAGTTCTAACCATTCCTCTGTAGACAGTAGTGTCCTTAAAATTTCTTAATTTGAACCATTTGGCAGAAATTCTCTCTGCTACTAAGGCCAGAGTAATACAGTAGGCACTCAATGAATGTTATTATTGTTATTGTCATTGTTGTTGTCTATATTCTTATACCCAACTAACTCAACTCATAGGCAAACTAACAGTACAAGATTTCAGGTTTACCAGAAGGTGTGAATCCCTTAAAACACGTTCACATCCAGAATATGGAGGGACTCGATATTTTTAGGTGTAATGTACTAAACTTCATATTCTTCTCCTGATTTCCTCCATAAGCATGCAATCCGATAGCTCCATGGCCACAATGAGCCTAAAGAGAAGAAGAAGGCAGAATCTCATATGTGCATTCTTCCAGTCTGTACTAGTTCTTGGCATGTTTATTAAAAGAAAAAATTGCCATCTGGGAGGCTTATAACCACAGAAATATCTTATCTCACAGTTCTGGAGCTCGAAGTCTGAAATCAAAGTGTAAGTGGGGCCATAGTGGCTCCAGAGTCACTAGAGGAGAAACTTCCCTTGCCTCTTTCAGCTTCTGGAGGCTGTCAACATCCCTTGGCTTGAGGCCACAGCCTCCAGGCTCTGCCTCTGTGATCACACTGCCTTCTCCCCCTCTTTATCCTTTCTAATGTGTGTCTTTCAAAGGTACATATAATTCCATTTAAGGCCACCCATGTCCAAGGAGCAATAGCTGCATGGGTACAGGAGGGAATGGAGGATCTACTCCTTGTTCAAGGTCAGGAAGGGCAGCGGTGAGGAGATAACCCTCATCCAAGGTAAGGAGCAGAGGCTGTGCTTTGCTGAGGCAGCCGTGAAGAGCTACCCCATATCCATGGTAAGAGAAACCCAAGTAAAATGATAGGTGTTGCAAGAGGGCATCAGGGGGCAGACACACTGAAATCATAATCACAGAAAACTAGCCAATCTAATCACACATGGTGGAGAGGTCTGACAGAATGTGGTCCCCTGGAGAAGGGAATGGCAAACCACTTCAGTATCCTTGCCTTGAGAACCCCATGAACAGTGTAAAAAAGCAAAATGATAGGATACCAAAAAAGGAACTCCCCAGGTCAGTAGGTGCCCAATATGGTACTGGAGATCAGTGGAGAAATAACTCCAGAAAGAATGAAGGGATGGAGTCAATGATGTGACTGGTGATAGAAGCAAGCTCTGATGCTGTAAAGAGCAATATTGCATAGGAACCTGGAATGTTAGGTCCATGAATCAAGGCAAATTGGAAGTGGTCAAACAGGAGATGGCAAGAGTGAATGTCAATATTCTAGTAATCAGCAAACTAAAACAGGCTGGAATGGGTGAATTTAACTCAGATGACCATTATATCTACTACTGCAGGCAAGAATCCCTTAGAAGAAATGGAATAGCCATCATGGTCAACAAAAGAGTCTGAAATGCAGTACTTGGACGCAGTCTGAAAAGTGACAGAATGATCTCTGTTCGTCTCCAAGGCAAACCATTCAATATCACAGTAATCCAAGTCTATCCCCCAACTAGTAACGCTGAAGAAGCTGAAGCTGAACAATTCTATGAAGACTTATGAGACCTTTTAGAACTAACACCCAACAAAGATGTCCTCTTCATTATAGGGGACTGGAATGCTAAAGTAAGAAGTCAAGAAACCACAGGAGTAACAGGCAAATTTGGCTTTGGAGTATGGAATGAAGCAGGGCAAAGGCTAATAAGTTTTGCCAAGAGAACTCACTGGTCATAGCCAACACCCTCTTCCAACAACACAAGAGAAGACACTACACATGGACATCACCAGATGGTCAACACTGAAATCAGATTGATTAATTCTTTGCAGCCAAAATTGG
>SJYC01134249.1:0-40418 GCA_006408675.1 Madoqua kirkii | reverse complement strand
AATCAGTAACTGTAAAATCTTGGTCTCAACAGTATATTTCATTTCCAGATTTTGTTTTAGTATGAGGTAGTCGGACATGACTGAGTGACTTCACTTTCACTTTTCACTTTCATGCATTGGAGAAAGAAATGGCAACCCACTCCAGTGTTCTTGCCTGGAGAATCCCAGGGACGGGAGAGCCTGGTGGGCTGCTGTCTACGGGGTCGCACAGAGTCGGACACGACTGAAGCGGCTTAGCAGCAGCAGCAGTGAGAAAAAAATATGACAAGGTTAAAAAGTAACAGAAAAATAATAGCTGAACTTTTTTTAGATATTGCTTTTATAAAAAAAGAAAAAACTAGAATATTTCTCTTTTAAATCCATCCAGAAACTTAAAAGCGTATGAATCAGAAGATCTTTTACGCAGAAGTATATACACTAAAATTATCAAAAAAATAGAATTGTCCTAAAATGATTTGACTAATTATCCACTCTTAATAATCGTACTATTGTAACAATTTGAAAAAAACATTTGCTATAATGTCTGGAAAACATTGGTGGTGTGATTCTGCAATTGATTCATCAGTTAGCAAGGTCTAATCAAATATAATTGAATTAGATAACACAAATCAGTAATAGCTGAATCAAAAATTACTCTCTCAGAGGTAGTAAAGATCATTTGGTTTTCAAGGGACAGAGCTCACTTACTGCAGGGGTGGAGACAGCTCCTGTGCAACTAAAAGGTAGGTACACTAAAAACACTAGAGCAAGAATAAGCATACAACATGCTCTGTCTGATCTTTTCAAAAGGACTTTTACACCATTCTCTCCTCTAGTTTTTTGCCAAGTATTAGTTCAGTCACTCAGTCACATCTGACTGTTTGCCACCCCCTAGACTGCAGCACACAAGGCTTCCTTGTCCATCACCAGCTCCCAGAGCTTGCTCAGACTCATATCCATTGAGTCGTACCCTTCTTCTTCTGTTCTCAATCTTGCTCAGAATCAGGGTCTTTTCAAATGAGTCAGTTCCTTGCATCTGGTGGCCAAAGTACTTGAGTTCCAGAATACTCAGGACTGATTTCCTTTAGGACTGACTGGTTTAATCTCCTTGCAGTCCAAAGGACTCCCAAGAGTCTACTCCAACACCACCAAAGCAAAACAACAACCAGCTGTGGATGTGACAGGTGATGGAAGTAAAGTCCAATGCTGTAAAGAACAATATTGCACAGGAACCAGGAATGTTAAGTCCATGAATCAAGGTAAACTGGAAGAGGTCATATAGGAGGTGGCAAGAGTGAACATCAATATTCTAGGAATCAGTGAACTAAAATGGACTAGAATGGGAAAATTTAATTCAGATAATCATAAGAATCCCTTAGAAGAAATGAAGTAGCCCTCATAGTCAACAAAAGAGTCCAAAAGCAGTACTTGGGTGCAATCTCAAAAATAACAGAATGATCTCTGTTCATTTCCAAGGAAAAGCATTCAAGATCACAATAATCCAGGTCTATGTCTCAACCACTAATGCCATAGAAGCTGAAGTTGAAGTCAAGTGAAGTCAAGTGGGTCTTAGGAAGCATCACTAAGAACAAAGCTAGCAGAAGTGATGGAATTCCAGGTGAGCTATTTCAAATCTTAAAAGATGATGCTGTGAAAGGGCTGCACTCATATGCCAGCAAACTTGGAAAACTCAGCAGTAGCCACAGGACTGGAGAAGGTCAGTTTTCAATCTGATCCCAAAGAAAGGCAATGGCAAAGGATGCTCAAGCCACCACACAATTGCCAAGTACAATTGATGTAAATGGTTTCGGTACACTCCAATATACGGACCAAGGGTGTCTTAAAAAATAGAAATTCCATTAAAATACTGCATGATACATTTTATAAGGATTAAGGAAATGAACGTACATTATTAATTCTAAGAGTTGATAAACAGAAGAATTTGTTGTATTCTCATTATTTCTTATAAAATGATGGTTTCTTATAAAATGATGGTTGTTTCTTATAAAATGAAACATACTTTTACCATTTGATCCAGCCATTTGACCTTGATATTTAACCAAGTAGTTGAAAACTTATGTCCACTCAGAAATTGGCATAAAAGTGTTCATGGAAACTTAATTCATTACTGCCTGAATCTGAAAGTAACCAAGGTGTCCTTCAGTAGGTGAATTGATAAATAAACTATGAGACATCTAGACCATAGAATATTATTCAAAGCCAAAAAGATAAAAGTACCAAGCTATGAAAAGACATGAAGAAGACTTAAATGTAATTATTAAGTGAAAGATGGCAATCTTAAAAGAATATATACTGTCTGATTCCAACTAACTTACATTCTAGAAAAGATTGATTGTGGAGACAACACAAAAAAGCAGTGTTTGTCAGGGATTAGGGTAAAAGATGGGCTTCCCTGATGGTTAAAGCAGTGAAGAATCTGCTTGCATTGCAGGAGACACAGGAGACACGAGTTCAATCCCTGGGTCAGGAAGCCCCTCTGGAGGAGAAAATAGCAACCCATTCCAATATTATTGCCTGGAAAATTTCATGGAAGAGGAGCCTGGCAGACTACAGCCCATGGGTTGGCGAAGACTGAGCATATGATGGAGGGATTATTAGGGATAACGAGGAAGAGCACAGATTACTTTTAGGACAGTGAAACTACTCTGTATAGTAATACTATGGTGGTAGATGTATATCATTATAAATTTATCCAAACCCATAGAATACAGAATACCAACACTGGAACCTAATATAAACTATGGACTTGGGGCAATGATATGTTGGTGTAACTTCATCAGTTGTAACAAATGTACTAATCTAGGGGCTTCCCAGGTGGCACTAGTGGTAAAGTACCTGCCTGCCAGTGCAGAAGATGTAAGAGACACGGGTTGAATCCCTGTGTCAGGAAGATCCCTGGAAGAAGACATGGCTACTCACTCCAGTATTCTTGCCTGGAGGATTCCATGAACAGAGGAGCCTGATGAGCTACAGTGCGTAGGGTTTCAAAGAGTCAGACACTACAGCAGTGACTTAGCAGGCAGGCAGGTACCAGTCTGTTCAGTTCAGTTCAGTTACTCAGTCGTGTCCGACTCTTTGTGACCCCATGGACCACAGTACACCAGGCCTCCCTGTCCATCACCGAATCCCAGAGTCCACCTAAACCCATGTCCATTGAGTCCGTGATGCCATCCAACCATCTCATCCTCTGTTGTCCCCTTCTCTTCCTGCCCTCAACCTTTCCCAGTATCAGAGTCTTTTCAAATGAGTCAGCTTTGCGCATCAGGTGGCAAAAGTATTGGAGTTTCACCTTCAATATCAATCCTTCCAGTGAATACCCAGGACTGATCTCCTTTAGGATGGACTGGTTGGATCTCCTTGCTGTCCAAGGAACTCTTAAGAGTCTTCTCCAACACCACAGTTCAAAAGCATCAATTCTTCAGTGCTCAGCTTTCTTTATAGTCCAACTCTCACATCCATACATGACCACTGGAAAAACCATAGCCTTGACTAGACAGACCTTTGTTGACAACATAATGTCTCTGCTTTTCAATATGCTGTCTAGGTTGGTCATAATTTTCCATACCAGTCTGTTAGAGGATATTGAAAATGAGGAATGTTTTACACGTAGGGGCAGTGAGCAATACTGCCATGAACCTAAAATTGCTCTAAAATAAAGACTCAAAAAAGTTCTTATTCCGTTAAAAAATAGACATTAGCTGTGATTCCTGGGTCCTTTGAAAGAAGAGGTGTGTGTATGTGAGAGAGTTGTATGTAGCCTGGTTGTATAGATATGGTGTTACCTTACTGGCATCCTTGTAACCTGACCTGGTTTCACCTAGCTGTGGTAGTTTATTGCTGGCTCCTCTCATCAGGGGCTTTGTGGATTGCTCCGACATCCCCTCTTCTCAGTTTCTGTGGATCTCCTCTTGAAGCGCCCTCTATAGTAAAAATGCAACTCCTGAAGCTGATAAGTTTATTGCTCCATTAGCCTTAGGTCGGTCTGTTAGCTGAGATCTCCTGGCTCATCTTAGACCTCTCAAATTGCATCTAAGAATACTCCAAGCAAGGTCCTCCAGAGAGCACACTAGATCCGTGGGAAATATTCACAGGTCTTTAGCCCATCAGACTCTGGGCATGCAGGCTGACTCTGCCATAACTATTTCTCTTTTTGTTTTTTTATGTAAACAAGCAACTTCAGATGTGGCCTTCTGCTCAATCCTCAAGACAGGTCAGACACCCCTTTACTGTTCCTCAAACTACAGGAAATTTACTTAAACGTTCAGATTGGTCCCACTGAAGTTCCTCACATTAGTACAGTGAGAATGAAGCCCTGCCCTCCCTACCCTCTACCTTCAGGAGGGTGAAGGTGGTGAATTCACATTGACTTGATTTGAGCATCTCTCTAGGGAAACCCTTTCTCAAATTTCCACCTTTCCTTCTCCAGGCCTCTCTGTCCCCCTTTAAAAGCTAAAGATACATGGTCAGCCAAGGATCATAAAGCTAGTAGTTTAAGCTTCCTTTGCCAATCCTGGGAAGATGGCTTATCATCTCATTTTGGATGGTTAATTCAGAATCTGCCACCTTTCTGTTGTCCCTGAACTTTTGGGAAATCAGTCCAAATCATGAGTTTCAAAGAAATTCATTTTAATATCTTACTCTCTATAAAGACTTTTTGTATAATGATTTCAAGCCTTCCAGCAATACACAGCATTTCCCATATTCATGTTTTTATGCACATGAGTGACTTCTGAACCAAGAGCAGAACAGGCACCAAACAGCTGTTCTTGAAGCTGCTTGGCTTTTAAATGAGCTCTGTAGACATGTGCTGCAGAGATGTGCAGGTGTGAATTAAAAACAAACTAACTAACATGGGATTCGAGCTTTTCCTAATCTATGTCATGTGACACTAAGCTTATATAGATGCAGAGGGATGACAGAAAAAGTGTTATTCTGAGGATTGCATAAAGTCCCTGAAAACAATAAATAAGAGGTGTGGTCTTCAATATATTAATGTATATAACATATTTGAGTGTCTATAATATTATGTATCATAAAATTGCAGCTTTGAGAGTTAAAATACATTTAAAGGATAAAATTAAAATCAGACATTTGTATAATAAGGCAAAGAGGCAAAAAGTCAATGACTCTGGGTTATTTTTATTTAACCATTATTGAAAAACCTGCTAGGCTGTTTGTGTATTTCTATTAGCATAAATAAAGAATATTTGTTAAATATGTATGACAAACTTCCTAATATCTTTGAAAGTTGTGCTCTGTAATATGTGAGTAAATGAATAGCCAGATATTGATTTTAAAAAGGGAAATTCTCCATTTTGGGATTTGGAGTTGTTCATTTGAAAATGTGCCTACTCCTACAATTGTCTTTAAGTCCGATGGAAAACAAAAATATTTACAAGGGCTCAGAAAGGTGAGCAGATAAAGCAAAGTTGAAACATTCTAAAAATGGTTCATTAAATGGAGAGGGGTAGATTTTGGAAGAGGCCAGAACTCTGGGAAAGCCTTCCCTCCAAACATCTATTCTAGACTCAAACCCTCAATTAGTATTTCATTCAGATTATAAAAGTAGAAATTTATGAATTGTTAAATTCCCCTTTTAATAATTTCATGTGAATTAAATTAGTTGAATCCTACATAAGTGAAACAAATTGCATTCTGAATCTGGGAATTTGTTGCAATGAACTGAGAAAGGTAGGGGTCATTTGGAGATTTGGGCATTGACTGAGAATGGCAGGGGACCTAAGTGAGGTGTCCTAAAGGGGACCTTATGACAGCTGAAGAGTGTACACAAAAGTTTTGGGGAAAAAAAAAAAAAAACATAAAAAAATGAGGTAGAAGAGATGCACAAAACTTTCTTTTAAAAAAAAAAAAAAGACCCATAAGAAGCTTTAGAAAGTTGCTTGACTTATGTACTCAAGATTCTCAATGACCCTTAAATACCAAGACTGGAGTAGAAGATTGAGATTTCGATATTTCCTTCTCACATCTCTTCTCCCAGCCTAGTTTCTGTTATTTCAATGTTTAATCTTTCTCCACTCAAGGTAAAAATAAAGGGAGAAAGAAGGAGAGGTGCTGATATGCATACGTATCTGGCAGAGTTTGGCTATCCACCCCCTCTTTACCTCACACCCTCCTCAGCAACAGCTCTCACTTGTTATTTTGGCTCATTGTTATATCCCAGACTTCACTTTTCATTATATTTTGCTAACAGAATTCCCCCAAAGTACTCCTGTATTTTTTCCCCTTTCCAAAATGTTCCATGTCTTCCCCACTGGACTAGAGAGAGAGGCGGAAACAACTTGTTCAAAATGATGAATTAACAGGAACATGCTGTTGTTACATTCCTTGAGATAATTTAGCAGCCATTTATCCACTCAGCTCAAGAATGCAGTTTCGAGTCTTCTCCTTCCTAGGGAAAAAAAAGACTAGACTTCACCAAGATTTGCAGTCACCATGAGACTAGAAATGTGAGCTTGTGGAGGGCTAGTATGTATTGTGACATTAGCTTCCTTCAAGACTAATTATAGTCTCCCTTCTCTCTGCCAACACATACACATAAATCACAACTTTTCTCAAGCTTTCATATGTTCAGTCTTATAAGAAGCCTTGAAAATAAATTAACATGCTGATTTAGCAGGGGGATAAAAGAAGTCAAGTATGAAATAATCTTTGTAAATCTACTGATAGACGTGCAAATGTGTGTCTGGGTGTGGTGATGATGATGGGGGTAATACTGTATACACGTTACTTTTTTTCACTTAATGTGGAAACATTAAGGAACCCAGATAAAATTAAATTTAACTCCTGAGAAAGGAAGTAATCTGGCAAAATATGAGTGAGACAAACATAAATATGATGGGCAGGCCAAGAGATTTTTCCAGCTTTAATGATTTTCAAAGGCCATATAAAAGGTTGATATAGCATTTTTGTTTTGTGAGCCCCTTCAGAGGCCCTGTCTATAAACAGATAATGCAGGATAAGCCTATTGAAAGAAAGTGGTCCAATTCCAGATTTCCACCTTTAAAGAAATGGAAATGGCAGGAAGTCTGTTATTTATTGCTTGCATGTGTGTGTGTGTGTGTGTGCCTGCTTAACTGCTCAGTCATGTCAGACTATTTGTGACCCCATGGACTCTAGCCCACCAGCCTCCTTTGTCCATGGGATTCTTCAGGCAAGAACACTGGAGTGGGTTGCCATTCCCCTCTCCAGGGAATCTTCCCAACCCAAGGATCAAACCTGGGTCTCCTGCATTGCAGGTGGATTCTTTACTGTTGGAGCCACCAGGGTGCCTGTGTATATTATTTATTGCTGAAGAGCTTAGGCAAAAATAGAAAGCTAGTGAGTGAGTTGAAAGGAAAGAGAGAGAAGAGCCTGGCTTGTTTTAAGTGTCTATAGTGTATATATTACTGCACTGGCATTTTTCACACATGATATCCTTCATGCTGGAAATACTAGGCTGATAAAGAGCATGAATGATTACACAAACTGCATATTAGCAATAACAATCAAGATGTGACATTAGCCATGAAGACCTTTATGATTCTAATGTTTAACATCCAGCGCAGATCCTATGTGTCTAATTAACAATGAGGTCATTCTGACATTGAGTGAGCAAGTACCTTCTCTGAGCTCAACTGGGACTATCCTAGGTCATATGTAGTCTCTCATACAACACATTAAATCTTTGCAAGAGCACATAATTACCACGTTTGAAATCTTTACATGTTTTTAAGTTCAACTTTCCAAACTGAAGTCAGGAAAAAAAATAAAAAAAAAAAAAAAAACCTTTCTGAATGATAGAATCTTAGAGTCAGGAAGGATCTGGAAGGAATCATTCCTCTAAGACATGACACTGCAATGTTGGCATTCCTTCTCCAGGAGATGATAAATAGTCAGCTCCTACCTGGGCACATCCAGAGGCCATCACATAGTTGTAGTTATTAGAAAGGTCCTTCACAAACTGAGTTACAGTCTTTCTTCTTCACACTCCCCACTATTAATCTTCATTCTGTGTTGGGGAGCTACACAGGATAATCACAAATTCTCCTTTTCTGGGCAACAACCTCTCCAAACAACCTTGGGGAGAGAAGTTTCTGACATTGAGTGAGCAAGTACCTTCTCTGAGCTCAACTGGGACTATCCTAGGTCATATGTAGTCTCTCATACAACACATTAAATCTTTGCAAGAGCACATAATTACCACGTTTGAAATCTTTACATGTTTTTAAGTTCAACTTTCCAAACTGAAGTCAGGGAAAAAAAATAGCAAAGTAATGGGACTCTTCATTATGAGAAAGTAATTTCTTAAGCAGATCTAACTTTGACAGGGAAAACTGGGAAAGATGTTCAAATGGAAGAAGAAGAAAGTGAATTTCTAAATTAAGAGAAATTACAATAAAGCACAGAAACAAAGTGGTACACTTATAAATATAACTTGGAAAAAAGAAGCTGTTGATAACATGAAGGATGTAGGAAAAATACAAAAAATGTACTTATAATCCAGTTGAAGAGACAAGAAAATATGCAGTATAATGAATATAATGCATTAAAACTAAGATCAAACAATAGTACATCATTGTCATTAAACCATGATTTGTATGATAAGTATTCTAATTTTATAAACATTAATAATGGTTTTCTTAAAAGGAGCTGATCTTAATTCTACTTCATTCTTACTCCTCCACCTTCTAGTATTTGGGTGGAATTTCAACTGTCATTTTGTTATGTGATACTAAACATCAGATTTAGACTTTAATTACTCTTGAGATTAAAGTCTGGCTAGAACAGCAAAATTTATGTCAACACACTGAACATAGTGGGCATTCTCAGAGGGACAGAAAATGGCTGACTCTTGTGAAAGGTGATTACAGCAAAACAGGATGCAGGAAGTGTGTTCAGATAGTTTAAATCAAGGAAAAGCTTTTAACCTGACAAACTGGGATTCTTTTCTTAATACAAATGTATGATGCAATGTGGTGTTTCAACTGAGTAGTAGATATATGTAAAAAGTTTAAGAAGGCTTTTTATAGCATTAAAATAGCACAAAGGGATAGCCACTGAACATCCTTGGATATGGAATAAGAAAGAATATATTTCAGTTTTAAAACATGAAATATTATGAAAGATAATGAAAAGATAAAATACTGGAGCAGTTTCCTGAGTAAACAAGTCATATGGAAGCATACTACGATGAACACAATCTTCACATTATTCAGGCAGAATGTGCAATCGCTTTCTGAAGACATCATGCAATTAGCGTCAAAAAACCCAAATATAACAAGGCACAGAAGAAACTTGATAAATCAAGGAGCCTTTCTCTCTAATAAAATATTAAGCTATTTACCAAAAACAAAACAAAGAAATAAGCATAAAGTAGCAACAGATAAAGTAAAAAGTAAAAAATCATCTAAATAACTACAAACAACCTCAGGCCCACATAAAAATAAACAACAGTAAACAAAAAACTAACGCTTTAGGAGCCTATTAATGTATTCAAAAACAATAGATGTTCTTTCCTTTCCATCACCCTCCATACATGTCATCCTGAGCCTGTCTCTAAACTGAATATCACATCTTTCTACTTCTTTTTACCTCTTCTTTTTCACTCTAGTCCAGGAGTTGACCAATACTCACTTGGATTACAGAAAGAGCTTCCTAACCATCTCCTTCCTTCTGCTGTTCCTGTTGTCTCACATTTCCTTTCAGCAGATGGAAGAGTATAAAGTAGCAACAGATAAAGTAAAAAGTAAAAAATCATCTAAATAACTAAGAACAATCCCAGGCCCACATAAAAATAAACAACAGTAAACAAAAAACTAATGCTTTAGGAGCCTATTAATGTATTCAGAAACAATAGATGTTCTTTCCTTTCCATCACCCTCCATACATGTCATCCTGAGCCTGTCTCTAAACTGAATAACACATCTTTCTACCTCTTTTTACCTCTTCTTTTTCACTCAAGTCCAGGAGCTGGATTACAGTAATAGCTTCCTAACCATCTCCTTCCTTCTGCTGTTCCTGTTGTCTCTCATTTCATTTCAGCAGATGCAAGAGGTTTCTTCTCAAAACGTAATTCAGATCATAAAGATCCTCTTCTTGAAATTTCTCTGTGGTCTTGTACTTCAAACCTCTTCCAAGGCTCTGTAACACCTGGCTCGTGCCTGTGACTCTAACCTTATCTTTTGTCTGTCTTGCCCTTGTCCACCCTTCTCACCAGACTCCGACTCTGCTGGCCTTTTTTCAATATCTCAGCACCTCCCATCTCAGGTCCTTACACATGCCATTCCTTCAGTCTGGAGTGTTTGCCCCTCTCCCTCTTTCCTATGACTACATCTTGTAGATAGAACTTCCTCAGAGAAGTCTTTCCAAAATACTCTAAAATGGCCCTCCAACACTTAATTATATTTAATATTAGCACAATGTTGCTCTCCTTCTTGACATTTATCCCAGCTTACAATTATTCTCATTCACTTTATGGTTAATTTCTTTATTATACAGAATATCCAATTAGACTACATGATCTATAACACTATATCTTTATCATTCATCATTGGATTCCTAGAGTCTAGCAAAATGCTGGAATATAAGAAACATGCAACAATTACTTATCAAATGAATATCTGATGGTAACTACACTATCTAAGTTTACCTACAGATCAATATTGTACTGATTATATAGATCAATTACCTACAGTTCAATATTATAACCAAAGTTTTCATAATCTCTGAATCAGGCAGTGTATTTTTCTAAAACATTTATACTGAATAATAAGTATAGCGAACTCATTTGGAAAATCTGTCTTTGTTGACAACCAAATGATTTGTGTTTCATAAGGTGTTTGCATGCAAATATGCATGCCAAGTTGTTTCGGGCGTGTCAGACTCTTTGTGACCCTGTGAACTGCAGCCCACAATGCGCCTCTGTCCATGGGATCCTCCAGGCAAGAATACTGGAGTGGGTTGCCATATCCTCCTCCAGGGGATTTCCTGACCCAGGGATCGAACCCACATCTCATATGGCTCCTGCACTGCAGCTGGATTCTTTACTTCAGAGCTATTGGGGAAGCCCTCATGAGGTGTTTTTGTCCTATTATTCTGTATTTAAATGCATATGGATGAACATTTATTTGTCCCATGAACTGAAAATCAATAACAAAACTGTGGTATATTAGAGTTAGCTGAAAGGCATTAAGTCATCTGTTCAAGTTTGTTGCTCAGTACAGGCATCTGTACATCTCTGGCAAAAATCATCAAGCTTCAACATTTGCTAGATTAAAGAGCTCATCAACATACAAGTCAGTCAAAGGCAGAGAAACCAGAGATCAAATTGCCAACATCTGCTGGATCATGGGAAAAGCAAGAGAGTTTCAGAAAAACATCTATTTCTGCTTTATTGACTATGCCAAAGCCGTTGACAGTGTGGATCACAATAAGCTGTGGAAAATTCTGAAAGAGATGGGAATACCAGACCACCTGACCTGCCTCTTGAGAAACCTTTCAGGTCAGGAAGCAACAGTTAGAACTGGACATGGAACCACAGACTGGCTCCAAACAGGAAAAGGAGTACGTCAAGGCTGTATATTGTCACCCTGCTGATTTAACTTACATGCAGAGTATATCATGAGAAATGCTGGGCTGGAAGAAGCACAGACTGGAATCAAGATTGCCAGGAGAAATATTAATAACTTCAGATATGCAGATGACACCACCCTTATGGCAGAAAGTGAAGAGGAGCTAAAAAGCCTCTTGATGAAAGTGGAAGTGGAGAGCGAAAAAGTTGGTTTAAAGCTCAACATTGAAAAAACTAAGATCATGTCATCTGGTCCCATCACTTCATGGCAAATAGATGGGGAAATAGGAGAAACAATGTCAGACTTTATTTTTTTGGACTCCAAAACCACTGCAGATGGTGACTGCAGCCATGAGATTAAAAGATGCTTACTCCTTGGAAGAAAAGTCATAACTTAGACCAACCTAGATAGCATGTTGAAAAGCAGAGACATTACTTTGCCAACAAAGATCCATCTAGTCAAGGCTATAGTTTTTCCTGTGGTCATGTATGGATGTGAGATTTGGACTGTGAAGAAAGCTAAGCACCGAAGAATTGATGCTTTTGAACTGTGGTGTTGGAGGAGACTCTTGAGGGTCCCTTGGACTGCAAGGAGATCCAACCAGTCCATTCTGAAGGAGATCAGTCCTGGGATTTCTTTGGAAGGAATGATGCTCAAGCTGAAGCTCCAGTACTTTGGCCACCTCATGGGAAGAGTTGACTCATTGGAAAAGACTCTGATGCTGGGAGGGATTGGGGGCAGGAGGAGAAGGGGACGACAGAGGATGAGATGGCTGGATGGCATCACGGACTCGATGGACGTGAGTCTGAGTGAACTCCGGGAGTTGGTGATGGACAGGGAGGCCTGGCGTGCTGCGATTCATGGGGTGGCAAAGAGTCGGACACGACTGAGCGACTGAACTGAACTGAAGGTCTAATTCCTCAAAAGTTTTTTTCATTTACTCAATCACAATCAGTGCCATTGTTCCATCTTCTGATTTATCACAGTAGATTCCCTCTTTGACATAAAGGCAGCTTGGTTATTTGAAAACAATTTTTATATAAATAATGATAGCACCAGACTACATTCACCTGGATTTCTAAAGAAATGTCATGTTTAGAATTCAGGACACCAATGCAGAGCATCTTAGAGGTACTGAGCCAAAAGAGTGGCATAGAATTTAGCACCTGTCCACATGAATCAATCTCTGTTTCTGCTGCTGCTTATCTACCTTAGGTTTTTCATTTCAGTTAGCCCTCTGAGGAATTAACCAAATTCATGATAATACCTGAAATAACTGGATAATTGAGAAATGTTGACTTTTCAGAACTCAGTGAGGTGGTATAATTAACCATGGACAGAAAAAGTAGCTAAAGAGACTTCAGAAAGAGATTGATTTTTCTATACTTCAAGGGTTTTAATCAACAAATTTGCATTTTTTTTCTGTGACTGACTTACCAGCCTACTAAGAGATGTTCACTAACTTAATTCACTTTCTAATTCTATTTATAATAAAAATTGAAAATCTATAAAAATAAACTCTAGTTAATTTGCAATTCTTGCCAAAAATAATGTTTTCTCTTAAAGTATTATGGTAAAAATCAGCTTCTCAGGTGATGCAGAGGTAAAGAATCTGCCTGCCGATGTAGGGGTGCAGGTTAGATCCCTGGGTCAGGAAGAACCCCTGGAGGAGGAAATGGCAATGCATTCCGGTATTCTTGCCTGGAAATTCCATGGACAGAGGAGCCTGGTGGGCTATAGTCCATGGGGTCATCAGTCAAACATGACTCACACACACACACACACACACACACACAATTATGGTAAAAATATTTTAGGAGCCATCCAATGTATGTGTGTTTGTCTGTGTGTATGTGTTTAAGTATAGTCAAAGCTATGGTTTTTGTGAGATTTGGACCATAAAGCAGGCTGAGCATTTAAGAATTAATGCTTTTGAACTGTGGTGCTAAGAGAAAACTCTTGGGAGTCCCTTGGACAGCAAGGAGATCAAGCCAATCGATTCTAAAGGAAATCAACCCTAAATATTCATTGAAAGGACTGATGCTAGAGCTGAAGCTTCAATACTTAGGCCACCTGATGTGAAGAATTGATTCATTGGAAAAGACCCTCATGCTGGGAAAGACTGAGGGCAAGAGGAGAAGGGGACAACTGAGATGGCTGAGCAAACTCCAGGAGATAGTGAAGGTCAGGGAAGACTGGTGTGCTGTAATCCTGGGGTCGCAAAGAGTCAGACACGAATGAGTGACTGAACAACTACAACAACATATATGTGGGTGTGTGAGTGTGTGAGTGTGTATACCTTACATTCCCAAACAATTTAGATCAGTAAGTAATAACAAAAAAATCTATAAGAGGAGTCTTGCGATAAAAAATTCAGTGTTTTCCCAATGCTAGATGTTTCTTGACTGCAGGATTTTCACATTCATCTCAACTTGTCATCTTTGGCAACTGAGGTTGAATTGTACCATGATTCTTTTTACCTTTGCACCAGTGAGATGTTCCATTCCTCAAACTATGGAACTACAGAATGACTTCCAGATATGTAAGTTGGAGAAGGGAAGTTCATTTTTTTGTTAAAATAAGAAACAGTAAACTTTTATTGATTCAGAATCTCTGGAGGAAGTACAGCATTAATTAACATAAATTTGTGGATTATAACATAGAAGAAACTAAGTTTTATTGCTTTTAATTGTCTAGAAAAACTCAAATTTGAGAACATATTGCCAAGCCCCAGTCCTACCAAAGTAAATTAGCACTAAAAATTGATTGATTTATTCACATATCAAATGTGGCAGTTTCTCTTTATGTCACAAATGCACTTGTTTGTATTCTGGCTGCTTCCTCAGTTCTCATAAATAGGTATATGATTCTCTCAGCTAGGTGTTTACTTTTTAAACTTCACCTACCAGTTTAACCTCTCACGAACAACAAAGCAAACTTTCCTAGCTGCATTCCTGTTAGTAGGGAGGAGGACTTAGTGTTTGCTAAGATGGTGGCACTGTGCTAAAGAATCCACCTGCCCTTGTAGAAGATGTTAAGAGACCCAGGTTCGCTCCCTGATTCAGGAAGATCCACTGAAGGAAGTCATGACAATCCACTCCAGTATGCTTGCCTAGGAAATCCCACAGGCAGAGAAGCCTGGCGGGCTCCAGTCCAAGTGCTCACAAAGAGTGTAGGACATGACTGAACGTGGATACACACACACAAGATTCCTCCTAATGCTGAGACATTCTAGGTACAGAGCAACACAGCACAAGTAGATTTGTTTCTACTAAGAACCTGAATTAAAACATTCTGAATTTTCTATGACTCAAAAATCTTTAGCACTTCTTTGTACCCTTTTGAGCAGGGATTGGCACACTTCTCTGCCTTTTTTTTTTTTAATAAAGGGCCAGATAGTAAATATTTTAGGCTTTGTGGGCTACTTAACCCTGCTGGCGTGGCAGGAAAGCAGTCATAGAAAAGACATAATGAATTAGTGTTTCTGTGTTCCAGTAAAATTTTATTGGAAATATAGGTGGCAGACTGGGTTTCCTGGCAGGCCACGGTTTGTCAATTTCTACATTAAAGGTATAATCTATGTAGGATGGAGGATATTTTCTTTGGAAACACGAGTGCTAACTTGGTTGGTGCTAACCTAAGCAGAGCTGGAGTGCCTTGTGATAACTTAGTCCCTGTGGAGATATGGTCTCTTTATCTTTCGGGGAAAGCTTCTCCTGAATCCCATCAGGCCTGCATAAGGCTTCTTTGAACTATCTCACATATAATTATAGGTCTACAAGACTACAGAGAAGTTTATGATGCCCTTCATAA
Organism: Madoqua kirkii; assembly: GCA_006408675.1. NCBI lineage: Eukaryota > Metazoa > Chordata > Mammalia > Artiodactyla > Bovidae > Madoqua > Madoqua kirkii. Next base: position 25,035 of record SJYC01134249.1, on the reverse strand, counting down.
TGTCAAGGATCTCCTAACAATTCAAAAACGCCTCCTATCCTTTATCCTTTCTTCTTGATCATTTCCTTGAAGGAGACTACTACAGCCTCTGTAAAACCCGCTTGCTACAATTCAGCTAACAGAATTAGAGCTGTCACACAAAGGAAGACCATTGAGTCAAAGGTTTTGTCAGCTATAAGGCAGAAAGGAAAATAATGGCAGAGGGAAAGGACATAATTGAAGACACAGCCACAGTAAAAAAAATTCACCATATGAGAATTCCCTGTTAGTTCAGTGGTTAGGATTCCTCTTGCTTCCACTGCAGGGAGCATGGGTTGCTTCACAATGAAAATTTTTAAAAAAGATCACTGTAGGATAATATAGGAGAACCCTCATTGATTGAAAACATCTGCAAAACAATGTGTTAATTCAGTAGCCAGCAGTGTACAGTCCAAGGCTGCTGTGCTAGCTCCCAGTGGTCATGAGAGAAGTCAGCCATAAAAGAGAGAAGTCAGCCATAAAAGCCTATGTATATATATAAATAAATATGTTCAGCATATTGTTAACATACGCATACAAGTTTAAAAAAACTCTTATTGGAGTATAGTTGCTTTACAATGTTATGTTATTTTCTACTGCACAGCAAAGTGAATCAGCTACACATCTGTTGGTATACATCGCATAATTACCCCCTACACTTTTAGATTTCCCATTTAGGTCACCACAGAGCATTAAGTAGAGTTTTCTGGGCTATACAGTGGTTTTAAGTAATTACCTATTTTATACATAATATCAGTACTGTATACATATGTCAAGCCCATCTCCTAATTTCTCCCACCCCACTATTTCCCCCTTGGTATGCATTCAATTTTTAAGAAAGTCATTTCAGAGATATTCAGTATTGCATCAATTCAGTACTGTGCAGAGATAAAAGCGACACATTTATCATACCTTGGGGAATTTGTCTACTAGAAAACAAAATCCTTATACAGTAACCTTTAACATGCAGATAATATACAAAATGTATATCACATGTATTTAATACCTCAGAAGTTTGTGATCAGCCTGAATGTAACTGTTTTAGAAAGAACCAGGTAAAATGTACATTGATTTTCAGTAACTGGGCTAGAGTTGACAGGTAGTATGCAGCACACTAATGGATTTTATCCAAATTTCAGATGAGGTTATTTAGGTGAGGCAAGTCAGAGATGAATATGCTTCCCCTGGAATCCCAAAGGCACTGCTCAAGAGGAGCAATTAAAGAGCTGTGGACTACCCTGGGCATTACTAAAGGTACAAAGGAGGGAGGAAAGGATGGATGGAAGGATGGACCCAGTGAGGTGTTTCTCACTAAAACATACCGAAAACATAAAGAGCAAGGGTTCTTGAATGTACAAGGAGCCAGGAGAGCTCAGCACAATAAAATAATAGCTGGTTCCCAAAATAAATCATCAGAGGTGTTAAAACGCAATGTCTTGCTTTTTGAATGTCAAATGATTTCCTGCAGGAGCTTGTGCCATGATATCACTAAGACTACAAAGCCAGCTTCTAAAATGCAGTCATTCTTTCACACTTAAGAAGAAACCTCAAAGATCCCGAAGGAAACTAAAACTTTATTTCAAAAATTTGCTTTGAACTTTGAAAATAAAATAAGGAGATGTGTTACTGCAAACACTGAAAGGGCTGATCTAAACTGCTAGAGAGCTGGTCCTGATTTTAGAGGGTGATGAGAGGCAGGCACGTCTATTTTGGTGCCCCTGTGTGCGTAGTCATGTCCAGCTATTTGCGACCCATGGACTGTAGCCCGCCAGGTTCCTCTGTCCAAGGGGATTCTCCAGGCAAGAATGCTGAAGCAATTGCCATGCCATCTTCCAGGGTATCTTCCCAACCCAGGGATCAAACCCAGGTCTCCCACACTGCAGATGGATTCTTTACTATCTGAGCCTCCAAGGAAGCCCTTGGTGCCCTAAGCAGAAGTGAGTAAAAAGGGCAACAGATCACCAACCAGCACAACCATCTCAAAACACAGTTTTGTCAGGACTTCTTTTCCATTGATTGCTCTGTCATTCTGCCTCTGTCTTAGCTCTTTATGCTGTTCTGGGAACAGAGGGGGCTTCCCAGGTGGCGCGAGTGGTAAAGAATCCGCCTGTCAATGCAGGAGACGTAAGGTCCCTGGGTTGGGAAGATCCCCTGGAGGAGAGCAAGATAACCCACTCCAGTGTTCTTGCCTGGAGAGTCCCGTAGTCGGAGGGGCCTGGTGGGCTACAGTCCATAGGATCCCCAACAGTCGGACATGACTAAAGCATCTTAGCATGCAGGCATGCTTGGGAACACAGATGGTGCTCACTCACTGAATACACACCTATCCTTCTCACTGTCCCTCATTTTCCTTAATTTTTTTTACCCAAGTTTCTTCTTAATATCCCCTTCACTTCATTATTCTCACTTTCTCATCTTTTTTTTTCCATTTCCCTTGCCCTTCTCTGTATGTCTTTCTTTTTTCCTATCTTAAAGGTTACATCATAAAACTGAAATATATTTATAATTATTTCTTTCAATCAATGAGTTAATTACACTCTAATCTTAAATGATAATGCTATGCATGTGTATATACACATACAGTATATTTTCCTTTAGGAACAAAGACTATAAAACAGTTGATTTTACATGAAGGCACATTCCTCTGTGTTTTGTTTGTTTGTTTTGCTTTTCTTGTTTCTTCCTGTGGTTCCTCCTGTTACTTAGCCTCTTGGCTATTCAGAAGTAGTACCATAACCTATGAATGTGCTGCTGACCTTTCAAACAATCGATACATCTCCACGTTAGACATTTTTTAATCCTTTGAAATGGATGGAAACTGATGCCAAACTTTCCCTTTGCAAGTGTAAGCATTTTTAGAAGGAAAGAGGAAAGGAGCTGTTCGGTGTTATATTTTACACAATTAAACAACGAGCCATTTTGGCACAGAAGTCCAGGGAAATACATCATGTCTCTGAGGATTCTTTTCTAAGGTCATTATCTACTCCAGCCACACAAGGTCTACCGTCCCTCCCATCAGGAGAGTCCAGAGCCCTTTGCACAGTGCAGAGCTCTATCACATCATACCGCTTCTTATCTCACAGCCTATTCAGAGCTCATTTGTATGCCTGCAAAAGTGGGGTTCTGTCCTTTGGAGAGCTGGTGGGCATCCCATGGTCTGATTCTTCTCATCCTTGAACATTAGATACTCTGCTGCCATGGAAAAACCACCAGGGATGTCAGTTGATCGACAGTCTTGGAAATTCCACTTTTATCTCAGTCGATTAGCAAGTTCTTTTTTCTTCTCTCTCTCTTTCCTACTGTCAGCATGAAAAGATGACAAGTTAAGGAAAATGTAAAGTTAATGCCGATGGAAAGGCAGCATAGAAATAGAGAACTGTGCTGTTCAATATTCAGTAGTAAAAAGACAAATTTATACTACTGGTTTCCCTGCCACCAAAAAAAAAAAAAACAAAACTATAGAGGCTCCAGCAGATACACAGTTTTCTTAGATGAATCTCACTTTTCTATTGTCTTTTGTTATGAAACCACAGGTGTGTTATGCTGGAACACTTAAACTTCTCCCTTCTTAGTGCCAGAGCTCTCATGTTAATTGCCTTTATTCACATTCCTGCCTAAGTGTTCCCTGAAATCTGTTCCTACATCTTCTACCTTATTGAACTCTCTCTTAAGTGTCACCGATGATCTCCAATCTCTCGTCAGGTTTCATGCTCCTGAAAGTTTTCAGCCTCTTTATGACTTTTGACACTGTTGAGTACCTGCTTCTTCATTCTTGGCCTTCTCTTGGTTTCCATGACATTGTGCTCCTTTGTTCTTCAGTTTCAATGAATAGCTCTTCTTTGTTTCCCTGCTGGCTGCCCACCCTCCTGCCTTGGTCAAACTGTTTTCATCAAAGCTATTGTCTTGGCCTTCTGCTCTTCTTCATTTGCACTTATTCCATCTTCCCCTCAGTGAATATTCTTAAATATAGACTCCAATTGCAACTCCAGTGCTTCTCAATGAAAAGACAATATCTTAATTCAAATGTATTTACTTGGGTAATCAGTCAATGACATCTTAAATTTACCTCTTTTTCAGTACAATGAAAGTTTCCCTCCTCATATTCTCTTCTCTCCTCCCACTAAGAAGCTCTATCTCCACCAAACACCACACCTCAAAACCAAACTACAAGAGCAATTTTCAGTTCAGTCACTTAGTTGTGTCCGACTCTGTGACTCCATGGACTGCAGCACTCCAGGCTTCCCTGGTTCATCAACTCCTGGAGATTGCTCAAATTCATGTCCATTGAGTTGGTGATGCCATCCAACCATCTCATCCTCTGTCATTCCCTTCTCCTCCCACCTTCAGTCTTTCCCAGCATCAGGGTCTTTTCTGATGAGTCAGTTCTTCCCATCAGGTGGCCAGAGTATTAGAGTCTCAGCTTCAGCATCAGTCCTTCCAGTGAATATTCAGGGCTGATTTCCTTTAGAATTGACTGGTTGGATCTCCTTGCAGTCTAAGGAACTCTCAAGAGTCAACACCACAGTTCAAAAACATAAATTCTTTGATTCTCAGCTTTCTTCATAGTCCAACTCTCACATCCATACATGTCTATTGGAAAACCATAGCCTTGACTAGACGGACCGTTGTTGGCAGAGTAATGTCTCTGCTTTTGAATATGCTATCTAGGTTGGTCATAACTTTTCTTCCAAGGAGTAAGCATCTTTTAATTTCATGGCTGCAGTCACCATCTGCAGTGATTTTGGAGCCTGAAAAAAATAAAGTCAGCCACTGTTTCCACTGTTTCCCCATCTATTTGCCGTGAAATGATGGGACCGGATGTCATGATCTTAGTTTTCTGAATGTTGAGTGTAAAGCCAAACTTTTCACTCTCCTCTTTCACTTTTATCAAGAGACTCTTTAGTTCTTCTTTGCTTTCTTCCATAAGGGTGATGTCCTCTGCTTATCTGAAATTATTGATATTTCTCCCAGAAACCTTGATTTGAACTTGTGCTTCCTTCAGCCTATCATTTCACATGATCTACTCTCCATATAAGTTAAACAAGCCGGGTGACAATATACAGCCTTGATGTACTCCTTTCCCCATTTGGAACCAGTCTATTGTTCCATGTCCAGTTCTAATTGTTGCTTCTTGACCTGCATACAGATTGCTCAAGAAGCAGGTAAGGGGGTTTGGTTCCCACCTCTTGAAGAATTTTCCAGTTTGTTGTGATCCACACAGTCAAAGGCTTTGTCATAGTCAATAAAGCAGACGTAGATGTTTTTCTGGAACTCTCTTGATTTTTCTATGATCCAACAAATGTTAGCAATTTGATCTCTGGTTCCTGTGCCTTTTCTATATAAAGTTTGAACATCTGGAAGTTCACGGTTCACATACTGTTGAAGCCTTGCTCGGAGAATTTTGAGCATTACTTTGCTAGCATGTGAGATGAGTGCAGTTATGTGGTAGTCTGAGCATTCTTTGGCATTACCTTTCTTTGGGATTGGAATGAAAACTGACCTTTTCAATCCTGTGGTCACTGCTGACTTTTCCAAATTTGCTGGCATAATTGAGCACAGCACTTTCACAGTATCATCTTTTAGGATTTGAAATAGCTCAACTGGAATTCTATCACCTCCAACTAGCTTTGTTCGTAGTGATACTTCCTAAGGCCCACTTGACTTTGCATTCCATGAGGTCTGGCTCTAGGTGAGTGATCATACCATCATGGTTATCTGGGTCATGGAGATCCATTTTGTGGAGTATTCTGTGTATTCCTGCCACTTCTTCTTAATATCTTCTGCTTCTGTTAGGTCCCTACCATTTCTGTCCTTTATTGTGCCCATCTTTGCATGAAATGCAAGCTACTATATTAGTTCAAGAACTTCTATAACACTATAGGGAGAAGGGAATGGTAGACCACTCCAGTATTCTTGACTGAAGAAATCCATAAGCAGAGAAGCCTGGCGGGCTATAGTCCATGGGGTCGCAAAGAGTCAGAGGGACACGACTGAGTGACTAACAGACACACCCACATAACACTACAGTGTTTGCCGCATTAAATTCAAACTCCTGTGCCGGGCTTTCAAGATTTTTCACATATGGCATTGATCTACCTGATTTTGGTTTCCATGACTCCAGTGTGAGCCATTACTGCTGGCCACTAGTTTTGTGGACATTCTGCTCCACCTCCTCCCGTACTAGCTCTCTCTCTCTAGGTTTTGTTCTTTCCCTCTAGGTGGAATTGGTTTGCCTAATCAATGTATCTGTTTGTGGATTTTAACTTTATAACAGTTGTAAATAACCAAGTATTATCTGGCAATAATTAGTGGTATACAATAGAAAGATATTATATCTCAGTTGTTAAGATCTCAGAGTTGTGTTGAAACACAATTCACTTATGATATGACCTTGGGCAAATCATTTAACTACTCTCAGCTCCTGTTTCTTCATTTATAAAATGGAAAGATATACTACTTACCACGTAGTGTTGTTGGGTGGAACATACAAAATAATACATGTGAACTTAGCACTTAACACAGGGCCTGAGCCTTAATATATGTGTGAATGTGCTCAGGCATGTCCAACTCTTTGTGACCCCATGGACTGAGTCCAAGAGGCTCTTCTGACAGTGGAATTTTCCAGGCAAGAATATTGGAGTGGGTTGCCATTTCCTCCTCCAGAATCTTCATGACCCTTAATAAGTGCTCTTTAAAATTAGTTATTATTGTTATAAAACATATCTGTCTTCAACCAGCTGAATCAGATTTCATAATTTTTTAATTTATTAGATCAATCCTAGGTGGGAATGAAGAGAACAATAGCATGTATTAAAGACTAAACACATAGGAATGCAGGATACTACTGAATTACGGGAAACTGGAGGGTCACACATGCTTTAGATGGCAGGTAGCTGATGGCACCATGAGGGCACATTCCCTCTCTATTTTGCTCACCATTGTGTCTAAGGTGGAGCACACTGAAGGGAAGAGAGTTGGTTCTTTATACATATGCATTGAGTGTACTACATAGAATCTCCAAATTCAGAATTTGAATCTAAGATTTAATCGATTTCTCAAGTAATTCCAGTTAGTAAGTTGAGGAGAGCCCCTTGAGAGACAATAAGATCTCTTCCTTGTAGGGGATCACCAGGGGTGACTGAAAGGACAAGAGTACGGGCTTATGGTCTGCTATCTTTGTTCACCAGCGTGGCCTCCATCTTTATTCATACTGATAAGAGATTCTCCTTGAAAATAGTGCAGCAATAATGCTTTATAAATGGCTATTAGTTCTGAGTAATCTCTTAGGAAAAAGCATGATGCAGCCACAGAAACAGCATTAGGAAAACAATTGTACATGATAAAACTTAAATGATTCCATATATAATTTGTCTATTAAAGTATCTTCAACGTCAAAATTAAGGTAATAATATATCCCCACTGATTTTCTAATTATATACAGGCAGCATAACATAGGTATACAAGGAGATCTGATCCCAGATAAAATTGTGAAATGAAATAAATTTCCTTGGTATTCTCCACATCTTCTCCCATACTTTCTCCCACATCTTCAAATTAACTATTTTTCCTTTATCTTACTCTTAGGGAATAATTCTCAAGCAGAGAGAAATGAAAACTCACCCAGTACAGATCTTTCGGGTTCAAAGATCACATTTTCTTTTTGTCCCACCTATCCTCTTTGCTTATATCTCTCATTTTCTACAACAGCTAAACAAAAAGCAATTTATTATCATGGTAAAAAAAAAAAAACATGCATGGGTATGAATGACTGAAAAGCTCAGTATTTTCAGAGATGCATCTAATTTTATAATATAAGCTAATTAACATACTTGATGGTTAGAGAGCATCACTGACTCAATGGACATGAATTTGAGCAAACTGGGATATAGGGAAAGACAAGGGAGCCTGGCGTGCTGCAGTCCACGCGGTCACAAAGAGTCAGGCATGACTTATTAACTAAACAAGAACACACCTGAACCTCTGATTTTGAGTTGTTAAAATCTTAATTTGGATACCTCATGTAAGTCCTCAATTGACACCTCAAAACTTGATCACAGGGAAAAGGTTCCTCTACTTTCCTTCCCCTTAATATTCCTGAAAAGACAAGCGGATGACAGCACGAGCTGTCTTCAGTTACTGGAGTCATCCGCTAGCAATGGGTGGCCACCAGCAGGGAGTTGCTCCTCCATCTGCCTCTACCAGGGTAGTGTATTAAGTGCCATGCAGTTTTGTCAGTTCTATCTCCTGGTTCCACTTGCAGAGAATTTTTCCTAGGTACTGTTATAAGTGATTAATAAAAAATATATAATAACACATGGTCCCTTCCCTAAAGAAAAGTTAGTCAATTTTCCATTTCCATTGTTCTCAGATGGAGATTAGCAAACATATTTGAAAAGGTCCAGATAATAAATATTTCAGGCTTTGTTGACCAAGAGGCAAAATCAAGACTATTATGCAGGAACTCACATGACAAGAAAGAAAACAAATTTCCACACATATTTTATTCATGAAATTAAAAACATTATTTATAAACACTGAAAACTGAATTACATATGATTTTATGTGTCACAAAATGTTGTGTGTGTGTTTTTTTAATTTTTTTCCCTCAACCATTTAAGAAATAAAACCCATTCTTTGCTTGTGGTCCTACAAAAACAGACTGAGGGTGTGGGTTAGAGAGGGAGGGCAGGAGTGGTATAGCTTTGGCTATAGCTTGTCAACATCTGTTTTAGGAAATATCTAACATGGAATCTATTAATCTAAGTTTCTAACTTTAAGAGAAAATAATATCAAATATCTTTGAATTGGATACCCATGATCTGTGAGATGCAATAGATAAGGTACAGAGTATTTTTCTCAAGACTATATGGAATGATTGCAGCTATAAAAGGCTAAATTAAGTCAGCAGAAGCAAAAAAAAAGGAAATGTGTTACAGGCTCAGATAAGAGGATCAGTGGTAGAGGGTTGAAGGGATAAGAGAAACAGGTAAAGGAGATTAAGAGGCATAAACCTCCAGTTATAAATAAGTCATGAGGACATAATGTACAGATTAGGGAATATTGTCAGTTGTACTTCTAACTTTGTATGGAGACAGATGGTAACTAGACTTATGTGGTGATCATTTTGCAATGTAAAGAAATAGCAATCATTATGTTTGTGTGTGTGGTTGCTTCAGACCTGTCCAACTCTTTTTGACCCTATGCACTGTAGTCCACCAGGCTCCTCTGTCCATGGGATTCTCCAGGCAAGAATACTGGAGTGTATAGCCGTTCTCTACTCCAGAGGATCTTCTCGACCTAGGGGTTGAATCTGCATCTCTTAGATCTCCTGTTTTGGCAGGCAGGTTCTTTACCACTAGAGACACTTGGGAAGTCCATGTTTGTATATCAGGGATTAACATAGTGTTATAAGTCAATACTTCAAAAAAATCAAGCATACTCCTAGGAAAAGAGATTAGATTTACAGAGGTGAGGAAGGGGTCTCAGGGAGCGGGAATTGTTACAAGTAATTAACTACTAAAGATGCAATGTATAACCTGATAATATAATTATAACTGCTATTGTTTTATCAAAGTTGAGAGAGTAAATCCTAAGAGTTCTCATCATGAGGAAAATAGAAACAAATGTCTTTTTTTTTTAATTTTGTATTATATGAGACGGTGAATGTTCACTAAGTACTGTGTTAATAATTTCATGGTGTATGTAAGTCAAATCATTATGCTATACACCTCAAACTCAAACACCATTCCAGTCAATAAAACTGGAAAAGAAAAAGAGAGGACCACTGGTAGGCCTGATTGTCTGATTTCTAGTAGAACTTGAAACAGTATTAGGATTTTTTATCCCTGTCTTCTCTCTGCTTCTCTCTGAGTGCAGATTCCATTCTAAACTACTACAGAAGGGTCTTCTCTACAAGGTGGAGAATATACCTACAGGCAGCTTTTTCACTTTCGTGCATCGGAGAAGGAAATGGCAACCCACTCCAGTGTTCTTGCCTGGAGAATCCCAGGGACAGGGGAGCCTGCTGGGCTGCGGTCTATGGGGTCACACAGAGTCGGACACGACTGAAGCAACTTAGCAGCAGCAGCAGCAGCAGAAGCATTAGGCTCAGGCGCCAGCTTGTTTATCTCAAGGGGATGGTTTTTCGGTGGTTCGCTCAGTAAATACAGTCCCAGGGAGGACCACAGCAGCAGATGCTGTCAGAAGTTCACCCATATCCCCTCAGGGTCAGGTCTATTTTTTTTTTTTTTTTAATGCACATGTCTCCCAGTGATTTGTCACTCTCAACAGCCAAAACCTGCATCTCTTTGTTGGAGGACTTGCCCTCAGGCAGCTGGAACTAGCTTGGTCCACCCACACAGATTTCCAGAAATGTCTGGAGATTTATGTCCCTGTCAGATAGTCTTTAAACAATGACTAACAGGTGTGGGAATAGTCTTATCTCCCTTACCCAAAAGCGAGCTGTAGCCTACACAGTTTTCAGAGCTTTCCTAAGGGACTGACACAAAGGTATCTGTGCAAGAAAGAGTTAACACAGTAAGACTGGAACTGCTAGCCTTAAAAAGGTCCACTTGCAAGACTGGCCCTTGGTTGGCATTTGGGAACTGGGATTTCAGAAGGGTCTCCACTATTCACCTGATAAGAGTTACTGTACCTGTATTATACAAACCATGTGGTTCATGCTGAACACATGCTCTCCTTCTGGGATTCTGAAACTTAGGTAAGCGCCAGGCTGAGGGTGCCAGACCCCAAGAGAAGGCTTGGGCACTGAGCCTCTAATGAACTTCCCTGGTTGGCAATGTGTTGTTGCAATCCATTCACTGGGGAAACAGTACTTTTTGTGTGATTCTACTAGAGGAGGATTCAGGAAAGTTTATGCCTGGTCTCCTCTGAGCCTCTTCCTATACATCCCTTTTCTTTGCTCATTTTGCTTTGTATCCTTTCACTGTAATAAATCATAGCTGTGAGCCTGATTATATACTGAGTCCTGTAAATTCTCTTAGTGAGTCAGAAAACTTGGGAGTGGCCTTGAGGACTCCTGACATAGCATCCTTCCTGGGACTTGCTTGGTATTCTTTTTTCCAAATACCATATCTTTCCTCTCTAAATTTCAAGAAGTTTCTTGAAATATTTTCTAATAAATCATTTTCACAGTACTTTTCTCAGGGTCTACTCTTGGGGAACCCAATCTAAGACAGGTTCTATTTCAACCCTTAAGTAATGACTGTGATCAGGAAAACAAGGTGTTCTGATTGACTGTCCAGATATTGACCGTGTGCTCATATGTGTTGCCAGGGAGAAAGGGGCCTTTTCACCAGAAGTGGGTGAAAGAGAGGGCAAGTGCTGCACAGACACTAAACCACAGAAAACATGGCCTTTTCCTAGACTGAAAGACTTGTACACTAACATAACATGAGCTCTTGAGTGAACATCCTCATCTAAAAATGCTTTTCATTTATTGATCATTTTTTCACAAAGTGAGACTGTATTACTTTAAAACTGGTACAGTATAGCTATAGAATATGCAATTAGAAAAAACTTAAAGCTTCTTGAAATTAAGGTGCTTGCTCTTTTGCAAACTTTGCTCCTAGCTAAGTGACTTGTAGCCCACAAACAACTTTTCAGCACCTAACTCAAGTTTATACCTTGGAAAAAATGAAAAGTTACTGTATCACAAAGTTTCAGTGGAAATTCTGAACATTAAATCTGTAAAATCCAAAGATATATTGTATTTCATTTATTAAGCTAAAGTCTCATCATGAGTTTACTGATCATGCAAAAAATAATACTAACTAGATGGAATGTCACATCAGCCAGGTGCATTCCCTTATTCAAAAACATTTTCTCAACAGGTATTTTCCTGTCAATACTCAACAGGTATATTCATTTCAGAAATATATTCCTGGAGCATCTCCCCTTTTATGTTTTTCTCAACTAAGGTTTCCTTTACCTTATGTTTAAATGTCTGATTATAAAATACATTTACATTAAAAACATTTCAAAAATTATAGACATGTGCAAAGTGTAAGGACCAATCATTCATGATCTCACCTACCAGAGATAAGCACTGTTAAGGCTTTTTGATAAATAAAGATGTGTCTGCTTACTAAGGAAAAAGGTCCTATGACTAACACACTTTGTAATCTGTCCTTTTTTTGCACTTAAAAAATGTCACAGGCATCTGCCCTAGGTCATAATAATTGCATAGAAATCTACCTCATTTTTCATAATGGCTTTATAATATTCCATGCTATGATCATCACCATTTATTTAACTATTTCTATATTAATAGTGGCATTTAAGTTGCTTCCGATTTTTTATTACCCAAACAATTGTCCAATAAAATATCATGGTACACATTTCTTTAAGAATTAGTAGTAGTATTCAGTTCAGTTCAGTTCAGTCATTCAGTCGTGTCCGACTCTTTGTGACCCCGTGAATCACAGCACATTTTATTTAACTATTTCTATATTAATAGTGGCATTTAAGTTGCTTCCGATTTTTTATTACCCAAACACTTGTCCAATAAAATATCATGGTACACATTTCTTTAAGAATTAGTAGTAGTATTCAGTTCAGTTCAGTTCAGTCATTCAGTCGTGTCCGACTCTTTGTGACCCCGTGAATCACAGCACACCAGGCCTCCCTGTCCATCACCATCTCCCGGAGTTCACTCAGACTCACATCCATCAAGTCAGTGATGCCATCCAGCCATCTCATCCTCTGTCGTCCCCTTCTCCTCCTGCCCCCAATCCTTCCCAGCATCAGAGTCTTTTCCAATGAGTCAACTCTTCACATGAGGTGGCCAAAGTACTGGAGCTTCAGTTTTAGCATCATTCCTTCCAAAGAAATCCCAGGACTGATCTCCTTCAGAATGGACTGGTTGGATCTCCTTGCAGTCCAAGGGACTCTCAAGAGTCTTCTCCAACACCACAGTTCAAAAGCATCAATTCTTCAGCACTCAGCTTTCCTCACAGTCCAACTCTCACATCCATACATGACCACTGGAAAAACCATAGCCTTGACTAGATGGACCTTTGTCAGCAAAGTAATGTCTCTGCTTTTGAATAATTACGGTAGGATAAATTCCTACAAGTTGATTGACTACAACAAAATATATGGAGCTTCCCAAGTAACTCTGTGGTAAAGAATCCACCTGCCAATGCAGGTTAGATCCCTGGGTTGGAAAGATCCCTGGAGAACAAAATGGCAACCCACCTCCATATTCTTGCCTGGGAAATCTCATGGACAGAAGAACTTGGTGGGATGCAGTCCATGGGGTCACAAAAGAGTTAGACATGACTTAGTGACTAAACAAAAACAACAAAATATATGCACATTTAAATTTTGAGAATAATTTTGAAATTGGCTCAAAATAGGCTAGACCCATTTAAATCCCCTCAATAGGGTACAAAAGTGTTGATTTCCTTGTATCCTCACCAATGTTAAGTATTTTAGGCCTCTAAAAACTTTTCCAATGTGAAATGGAAAAATATCTTGTACTTTCAATGTACATGTTTTGATAATGTATCTTCAAGTATCTTTTTAACTGTCAGTTATTTATACATCTACTGTAATACATTAACTTGTCACATAATTTTCCTACTTTATAAATAGACTAATAATTTTTTCTAATAAAAGCAATCATAAATTTTCAATATTAATCCTTTATCATTCATATATATTACTAATACTTTTTCTCTTTTCTTCTTTACTGTTTTTAATGCCAATGACTTTTTATTCCAGACATTCATTCAATTTGCTCATTTTACTCTCATGATTTCTTACTTTGTTGTCATGTTAACAAAGGGCTCTCACCTCCATATGACAAAAATATTTCCCTGTATTTATACTAAGACTGGTAAGATGCATCTTTTCCTTTGTATCACTTTACTTCTACTTTGAAGCTTCACCTTTAAAATATGTGCCCCTTATCATCAAATCCCACTTAATCATCACTTAGTCTAGCTAAGTACATTTCTTTCCTTTCATCTTTGCTAAAGCCAATCTTCCATTCTCATAAATTCCATATGTGAATTTCACCCAATTTACCTAATTGGTTCTTCTCTATCCATCTTAGACTTAAGGGAGTGAGCATGCTTTTTTGAGTGCAGATTCATTAATTACATGCAGAGGTTGAGTTCTGCCCTTTTCACATAATGCTTTCTTTCCCAGCTAAAGTAATGGGGCCATGTTTCTTGTTCTATCACGCAAAATTTCCAATTTACATTCATGTCTCTGTTTCCTCTTTAATATATTAAATATGCCCAAAATTGAAACACTGTTCCCTGTCTCTACTCTTGTAGAGACCCACCTCAATTGGGTACCACCTCTTGGGACAACTAGTTGCTAGCCTATTAGTTTCTGAAAACTAAGTCCCAAACACTGGGTGACTCAAACAACAGAAATTTATTCTCTCATAGTTCCAGACTCTAGGAGCTCAAAATCAACATGTTGGCAGGGTTAGTTCCTTATGAGGGCCCTGAGGGAAAAATCTGTCCCATGCCTCTCTCCTAGCTTCTGGTGGGTTGCTAATGATCTTTGGCTTTCTCTGGATCCCTGAAGCATCTCTCCCATCTCTGCCTTCATCTTCACATGGTGTTCTCCCTGGGTGCTGTGTCCGAGGTTCCCCTTTTTAATAGGAATATCAGTCATAGCACTTTAGGGGCCCACCCTAGTTCAGTATGACCTCATCTTAACTACAAGGATGTATTATTGTGCAGGTTAGGGCTGTGGACAACTGAAGCTATCCATTTGTCTTGGGGAATCTCTGAGGGTCCATGGAGAAGAGGTCTGAGAAATGCCCACCTGACAGGCAAAAGAACTACGTTTTAATTCATAAACTCTCAATCTTCCATATCCTATTAGTTCAAAGTTTGCCCCATTGTGTGTGTGTGTGTGTGTGTGTGTGTGTGTGTGTGTGTGAGAATGGCTGAGAAGATTCTGTACATAGCCCCATGAGGCCTAGGAGCCACAGATCAGAAAGTAAGAAATGTGTGGTGAAACTAATCTGAGATGCTATCAGATTATACTTTTGTGCAGCTGGTTGCTATAGCAACGGCTAAAGTAAATGGGTGAGGCAATATGATGTGACGTGGGGCATTAAAGGTCCAAAACAAATGGGAGAAAATACAGGGTTGTCTTAAAATCAGCTCCTGTTCATAATCTCTGCAGGGAGAACAGGAAGTATCCTGAAGGCAGGTCCTTTCCAGCACAGAAAAGAAATGGACAGTTTCATGGTACAACATTTGGAAATTTTATTGGTCACAATGAACATATAGAATTTATGTCATTGATGCTGGTGGGGTCTTTATAAGAAATAGGCAGCACAAGAGAAGAAGGCGATGTGTGTAATGAGACAAGAAAACAGTTATGTTCTGTCTGAGGAATGGTGAGTTAGAAGTGCCACAAGGCAGTTCAGAAGGCAGTGTTTATCAGTCAGTCAGGAATTAGAGTTTAGCAGCTTAGGTACGATCTCAAGCCAAAAAATGGGAAGCCATCCATAAAAATGTCTTAATTAAAAAGTCATAAATGTTGAAATGATCAGTGGAAATTTTAGAGGAAAAAAAGAAAGACGCTAAATAAAATAAAGTAACATTTATATTTAGAGTTTGGAAAGACGAAGCGTTAGAGAATGAGTCATAAGGTAGATGAAATAACCAGGAGAATCAAAGAAGACTGGTCATAGAAGTTAAGGAAAAACAGAATTTCGAGGAAGAAGAGGTCAAAAATGTCAAATGCGACAGAGCCACAAAGAGTTAAAGAAATTGAGTGTAAATAAGTCTGTAGTTTGGAGAAGGAAATGGCAACCCACTCCAGTGTTCTTGCCTGGAGAATCTCAGGGACAGGGGAGCCTGGTGGGCTGCCGTCTATGGGGTCGCACAGAGTTGGACACGACTGAAGCGACTTAGCAGCAGCAAGCCTATAGTTATGGGTTGTCTATGCTGGTAAACCAAGGGGAATTGTTGGAGCAAATATCTAGATGATTCTTTAGTATGTGTATTAATTGCCCAAAAAGTAATCAGTACTTCACTTAGTCACCACAAGAAACTTATGTTATAGTTGTGAATGCAAGAATAGAACATAATGTCAGATAAGAATTAAGTTAGGTCTATTTAACGTTTTAAGGGCTTAGAGAGAGAACTATCTGTATAGTGTGTGTGTGTGTGTGTGTGTGTGTGTGTATGCATGTGTGTTTGTTTGTGTGTATGTACAGTGTACAGGTGGCACTACTGGTAAAAAAAAAACCTGCCTGCCAATGCAGGGGACGTAAGAGATGCAGGTTAGATCCTTGGGTAGGGAAGATCCCCTGGAGGGCATGGCTACACACACTAGTGTTCTTGCCTGGAGAATTCCATGGACAGAGGAGCCTGGTGGGCTATAGTCTATTGGGTTACAAAGAGTTGGACATGACTGAAAAGAATTAGAATGCAAACATGTTCCATCAATTTAAGGAAACTTTTTATTTTGAGTTATCTGGAGGGTTAAAAAAAAGTTGCAAGAAATAATACAGAGAGATGCCATATGACCTTTGCTCAGTTCCCCTAAATTCTAACATCTTACAAAACTATATTACAATATCACAACCTGGATGTCAATACAGAACATTTCCATTCCTCTTATTGTTCAGTAGTATTCAATCTCCCAACACCCTCTTCCAACAATACAAGAGATGTCTACACATGGACATCACCAGATGGTCAATACCGAAATCAGATTGATTATATTCTTTGCAGTCAAAGATGGAGAAGCTCTATACAGTCAGCAAAAACAAGACCAGGAGTTGAATGTGGCTCAGATCATGAACTCCTTATTGCCAAATTCAGACTTATATTGAAGAAAGTAGGGAAAACCACTATGTCCTGGCTATTATAAACAGTGCTGTGATGAACATTGGGGTACATGTGTCTCTTTCTATTCTGGTTTCCTCGGTATGTATGCCTAGCAGTGGGATTGCTGGGTCATAAGGTAGTTCTATGACTTTTGCAGTTCTGCTTTATGAATACATTTGTAAATCAATGGTCCTGTTTCTTAAGATGATGAATAGCAAATGTTTATTTAAACCCTGGGCTAATAGTGAACAGATACATCAAAAGTTAGGCATGACCCAAGTATAGGAGATGACTTTCTTTAACTGCACAAACCAAGGAACCATTCTTTACTGCTAATATGCAAATTTTAAGGAAAGGGATAAATCAGTTTATCAATATTAAAAATAATCACTATTAGTTTATTTTGAATCTTTGAAAATGTGTTTAAAGGCTTTTATAAATTTATATGTAACTATTTCAGTGAAAATATAGTTTTACTTTATCCTTCATATTAACAATTTTCTGAAAATCTCTGAAACTTTTTATTGTCTTGTTATTGGACCATTATATTTCTTGACTAAACTAGAGTGTTCTTATTTGCTCAGTTAACTTGCTTAACATAGCTATTTTCACTGAAAACACAGAGAAAATTTGACTTTAGTTCTTGGCTGTATGAAATATCTCCAAATCTGCCTATATAGATCTTCAGCTAACTTTCTCAGTCATGTCCAACTCTTTGTGACCCCATGAATCGCAGCAAGCCAGGCCTCGCTGTCCATCACCAACTCCCGGAGTTCACCGAAACTCACGTCCCTCGATCAGTGATGCCATCCAGCCATTTCATCCTCTGTCGTCTCTTCCTTATCTTGCCCCCAATCCCTCCCATCATGAAAATATTTTCCAATGAGTCAACACTTCACATGAGGTGGCCGAAGTACTGGAGTTTCAGCTTTAGCATCAGTCCTTCCAAAGAAAACCCAGGACCAATCTCCTTTAGAATGGACTGGTTGGATCTCCTTGCAGTCCAAGGGACTCTCAAGAGTCTTCTCCAACACCACAGTTTAAAAGCATCAATTCTTTGGTGCTCGGCTTTCTTTACACTCCAACTCTCACGTCCATATATGACCACTAGAAAAACCATATATCCAGTTATTATATCAATTGTAAACTAAGAGTACTTAGATATGAGACTATATCATTGTAAATGCAAATAATTAATAATAATTTCAATATGAATGCATTATATTGATTTTATATAATGAAAAGTCAATCTAAAACATTCATTACATCTTTTATATAGTATTACTATCTCACATGCTAGTAAAGTAATGCTCAAAATTCTCCAAGCCAGGCTTCAGCAATACATGAACCATGAACTTCCAGATGTTCAAGATGGTTTTAGAAAAAGCAGGGGAATCAGAGATCAAATTGCCAACATCCACTGGATCATTAAAAAGACAACAGAGTTCCAGAAAAACATCTATTTCTGCTTTATTGGCTATGTCAAAGCCCTTGACTGTGTGGATCACAATAAACTGTGGACAATTCTGAAAGAGATGAGAATACCAGACTACCTGACCTGCCTCTTGAGAAACCTATATGCAGATCAGGAAGCAACAGTTAGAACTGGACATGGAACAACAGACTGGTTCCAAATAGAAAAAGGAGTACATCAAGGCTGTATATTGTCACCCTGCTTATTTAACTTCTATGCAGAGTACATCATGAGAAACGCTGGACTGGAAGAAGCGCAAGCTAGAATCAAGATTGCCAGAAGAAATATCAATAACCTCAAATATGCAGAGGACACCACCCTTATGTCAGAAAATGAAGAGGAACTAAAAAGTCTCTCAATGAAAGTTAAAGAAAAGAGTGAAAAAGTGGACTTACAGCTCAACATTCAGAAAACTAAGATCATGGCATCCGGTCCCATCACTTCATGGGAAATAGATGGGGAAACAGTGGAAAGAGTGTCAGATTTTATTGTTTTGGGCTCCAAAATTACTGCAGATGGTGACTGCAGCCATGAAATTAAAAGACGCTTACTCCTTGGAAGAAATGTTATGACCAACCTAGATAGCATATAGAAAAGCACAGACATTACTTTGCCAATAAAGGTCTGTCTAGTCAAGGCTATGGTATATGAGAGTTGGACTGTGAAAAAAGCTGAGCACCGAAGAATTGATGCTTTTGAACTGTGGTGTTGGAGAAGACTCTTGAGAATCCCTTGGACTATAAAGGAGATCCAACCAGTCCATTCTAATGGAGATCGGTCCTAAGATTTCTTTGGAAAGAATCATGCTAAAGCTGAAACTCCAATACTTTGGCCACCTCATGAGAAGAGTTGACTCACTGGAAAAGACTTTGATGCTGAGGGATTGGAGGCAGGAGGAGAAGGGCACAACAGAGGATGAGATGGCTGGATGACATCACTAACTCGATGGACATGAATCTGAGTAAACTCCTAGAGCTGGTGATGGACAGGGAGGCCTGGCATGCTGCAGTTCATGGGGTTGCAAAGAGTTGGACACAACTGAGCAACTGAACTATTATCAGACAATAGTAAAGAGTTATGCCTCAAAGTTATACAAGCTTATAGTAAAATTGAAATATAAGAAGCAACTGTAGTGGGTTAAACATTCTTACATTTTCTTTTTGGTCATTTCTCTCCATAAGAAGACAAAGTTTATTTCTTGCTCATTGAATCTAGATAGGCCCTGCAGAGCCTATCTTGTTTTGCCTGAAAGAGAAAGGATGGTGTGTAACATCTGATGATATTGTACCATAAAATATCAATAGCAGTCACTTTTGCTATTAAGTATAAATCTTGGAACCCACATGCCTTGCTAAGGGAAATCCTCATTATAGATAGAAATCAAGGTAAAAAATGACTAAGACACTCTGGTGGAAACTCCTGTTGATCTCCCCATGAGCAGTTAAGAGCAACTCCCTGTTTTGTAGGGGATTAGACATCTCAAAGTTTCAGTGTAGTTGAGCCTCCCAGCCAACTATCACTGCAGTCCCAGCCAACACTCCATAGAACAAAATAACTTCTTCTCAACACTTAGAATCATTGTATGATTGGTGCTGTATTAGATCACATTTGAAAGTAAAAAGGAAAAATGAAATAGATAGCACATTTAAAGTTTTAAATTATGTTTATTAGGAGATAAAAAGTAAACGTTAATTTAAAAATGGCAGTGTCTTTTCTTCCCAGAAGAATTTGAGTAGTTAAAATAAAAAATCATACCCAGACCATCAATATTACTCACAGAAAAAAAATGGAAAGAAGCCACTCAAAATAATTTTGATCTAGGGATATATTTAATGAGGAGATTATTGTTAACATACATAGAATTATCATAGAATTAGAATTAGAAGTTGAGATAAGCATGTAAGTGACAAATGTGCTAGTGAGAGGAAAAAATGAAGTAACCAGATATGATCTCACAAAGGAATTAAATTGTATTTAATTCACATATATATTTCAGTGAAATTTAATAAATTTATATTTTGACAATATATATTCTTCCTATGAGTTTGACTGCTAAAAATAATTTCTGATAAATTCACGATATAGTGATAAGAAAAAATTTATACTTCTGTAGATCTCACCATTGATCAACAATTCTCAGTACTGGTTGTTTAATAAAGACTTCTGGGGAATAATCAACAGTAACAACAATTCTGTCTAAACCCTACTCAGAGAGGTCAATTAAGAATATCAGTGTTCCTTGCAGCATTGTTTATAATTGCCAGGACATGGAAACAACGTAGATGTCCATCAGCAGATGAATGGATAAGAAAGCTGTGGTACATATACACAATGGAGTATTACACCTTAAAAAGAATAAATGTGACTCAGTTCTAATGAGATGGATGAAACTGGAGCCAATTATACAGAGTGAAGTAATCCAGAAAGAAAAACACCAATACAATATACTGACACATATATATGGAATTTAGAAAGATAGTAATAATGACCCTGTAGGTGAGACAACATAGAGACACAGAGGTGTAGAACAGACTTTTGGCCTCTGAGGGAGAGGGAGAGGGAGAGGGTGGGATGATTTGGGAGAATGACACTGAAACATGTATACTATCATATAAGAAATGAAGCACCAGTCTATGTTCAATATAGGATACAGGATGCTTGGGGCTGGTATATGGGATGATCCGGGGAGATGATGTGGGGTGGGAGGTGGGAGGGGGCTTTGGCATTGGGAGATTGTATACACCTGTGGCTCATTCATGTCAAGGTATGGCAAAACCAATACAGTATTGTAAAGCAGAATAAAGTATTAAAAAAAAGTATGGATATGGATCTTAAACATAGTCCTTTAAAGCACTCTCAGTTCAGTTCAGTTCAGTTGCTTAGTCGTGTCCAACTCTTTGTGACCCCATGAATGCAGTACGCCAGGCCTCCCTGTTCAAAACCATCTCCCAGAGTTCACTCAGACTCACATCCATGGCGTCCATGATGCCATGCAGCTATCTCATCCTCTGTTGCCCACTTCTCCTCCTGCTCCCAATCCCTCCCAGCATCAGAGTCTTTTCCAGTGAGTCAACTCTTCTCATGAGGTGCCCAAAGTACTGGAGTTTCAGCTTTAGCATCATTCCTTCTAGAGAAATCCCAGGGCTGATCTCCTTCAGAATGGACTGGTTGGATCTCACTCTCAACAGTCTTCTCCACACCACAGTTCAAAAGCATCAATTCTTCAGTGCTCTGCCTCCTTCACAGTCCAACTCTCATATCCATTCACTACCACAGGAAAAACCATAGCCTTGACTAGACGGACCTTAGTCGGCAAGGCAATGTCTCTGCTTTTGAATATATTATCTAGGTATACTATCTATCTTCCAAGGACTAAGCGTCTTCTAATTTCATGGCTGCAGTCACCATCTGCAGTGAATTTGGAGCCCCCCAAAAATAAAGTCTGACACTGTTTCCACATCTATTTCCCATGAAGTGATGGGACCGGATGCCATGATCTTCGTTTTCTGAATGTTGAGTTTTAAGCCAACTTTTTCACTCTTTCACTTTCATCAAGAGGCTCTTTAGTTCCTCTTCACTTTCTGCCATAAGGGTGGTGTCATCTGCATATCTGAGGAGATTGATATTTCTCCTGGCAATCTTAATTCCAGCTTGTGCTTCTTCCAGTCCAGTGTTTCTCATGATGTACTCTGCATAGAAGCTAAATAAGCAGGGTGGCAATATACAGACTTGACATACTCCTTTTCCTATTTGGAACCAGTCTGTTGTTCCATGTCCAGTTCTA
The DNA here is from genome assembly GCA_006408675.1 of Madoqua kirkii. NCBI lineage: Eukaryota > Metazoa > Chordata > Mammalia > Artiodactyla > Bovidae > Madoqua > Madoqua kirkii. The sequence goes on along the minus strand of SJYC01134249.1, from coordinate 2,927 downwards.
ACTGTTGCTTCCTGACTTGCATAAAGATTTCTGAAGAGGCAGATCAAGTGGTCTGGTATTCCCATGTCTTTCAGAATTTTCCACAGTTTACTGTGATCCACACAGTCAAAGGCTTTAGCATAGTCAATAAAGCAGAAATAGATGTTTTTTCTGGAACTCTCTTGCTTTTTCCATGATCCAGCAGATGTTGGCAATTTGATCTCTGGTTCCTCTGCCTTTTCTAAAACCAGCTTGAACATGTGTAAGTTCACGGTTCACATATTGCTAAAGCCTGGCTTGGAGAATTTTGAGCATTACTTTACTAGCATATGCGATGAGTGCAATTGTGCAGTAGTTTGAGCATTCTTTGGCATTGACTTTCTTAGGGATTGTAATGAAAACTGACTTTTTCCACTCGTGTGGCCACTGCTGAGTTTTCCAAATTTGCTGGCATATTGAGTGCAACACTTTTACAGCATTGTCTTTCAGGGTTTGAAACAGCTCCACTGGAATTCCATCACATTCACTAGCTTTATTCATAGTGATGCTTTCCAAGGCCCACTTGACTTCATATTCCAGGATGTCTGGCTCTAAATTAGTGATAACACCATTATGATCATCTGGGTCGTGAAGATCTTTTTTGTACAGTTTTCTGTGTATTCTTGCCACCTATTCTTAGTATCTTCTGCTTCTGTTAGGTCCATATTATTTCTGTCCTTTATCAAGCCTATCTTTGCATGAAATGTTCCCTTGGTATCTCTAATTTTCTTGAAGAGATCTCTAGTCTTTCCCATTCTGTTCTTTTCCTCTATTTCTTTGTATTGATCACTGAAGAAGTCTTTCTTATCTCTTCTTGCTATTCTTTGGAACTCTGCATTCAGATGCCTATATCTTTCCTTTTCTCCTTTGCCTTTCATCTCTCTTCTTTTCACAGCTATCTGTAAGGCCTCCCCAGACAGCCATTTTGCTTTTTTGCATTTCTTTTCCATGGGGATCGTCTTGATCCCTGTCTCCTGTACAATGTCATGAACCTCATTCCATAGTTCATCATGCAGTCTATCTATCAGATCTAGGCCCTTAAATCTATTTCTCACTTCCACTGTATAATCATAAGGGATTTAATTTAGATCATATCTGAATGGTCCAGCAGTTTTCCCTACTTTCTTCAATTTGAGTCTGAATTTGATAATAAGGAGTTCATGATCTGAGCCACAGTGAGCTCCTTGCCTTGTTTTTGTTGACTGTATAGAGCTTCTCCATCTTTGGCTGCATAGAACATAATCAATCTGATTTTGGTGTTGACCATCTGGTGATGTCCATGTGTAGAGTCTTCTCTTGTGTTGTTGGAAGGGGGTGTTTGCTATGACCAGTGCATATTCTTGGCAAACCTCTATTAATCTTTGCCCTGCTTCATTCTGCATTCCAAGGCCAAATTTGCCTGTTACTCCAGGTGTTTCTTGACTTCCTACTTTAGCATTCCAGTCCCCTATAATGAAAAGGACATTTTTTTTTGGTTATTCTAAAAAGTCTTGTCGGTCTTCATAAAACCGTTCAGCTTCTTCAGCATTCCTGGTTGTGGCATAGACTTGGATAACTGTGATATTCAGTGATTTGCCTTGGAGATGAACAGAGATCATTCTGTCGTTTATGAGACTGCATCCAAGTATTGCATTTCAGACTGTTTTGTTGACCATGATGGTTACTCCATTTCTACTAAGGGATTTCTGCCTGCAGTAGTAGATATAATGGTCATCTGAGTTAAATTCACCCATTCCAGTCCATTTTAGTTCACTGATTCCTAGAATGTCGACATTCACTCTTGCCATCTCTTGTTTGACCACTTCCAATTTGCCTTGATTCATGCACCTGACATTCCAGATTCCTATGCAATATTGCTCTTTATAGCATTGGACCTTGCTTCTATCACCAGTCACATCCACAACTGGGTATTGTTTTTCTTTGCCTCCATCCCTTCATTCTTGTGGAGTTATTTCTCCACTGATTTCCAGTGGCATATTGGACACCTACTGACCTGGGGAGTTCCTCTTTCAGTATCTTATCATTTTGCCTTTTCATACTGTTCATGAGGTTCTCAAGGCAAGAATACTGAAGTGATTTGCCATTCCCTTCTTCAGTGTCATACTCTCTAATTAAAAAATAATACTTGTTAAAATTTTTCTTTCTTTCTTTCTTTCTTTTTTTCTTTTTTTTTTTTTTTGCTGTGGCAATTCTGTGTAAATAGAAACCTGCATATGTGGGGCTTTTAACATATGGCTTTTCACTTTATTGCTCACTAGTCTGTGAGTCATCTGTGGCCTCAAGGTCCGCCATGGGGTCAGTTAGACTACAGTCTAGGCAATACTTGTGACTTTTCCACACTTGTCATACTCTGTGACCCATCCTGAAGGATCAGTGGCTCCTTATGTAATTGGCTAGAGGAAAAAGAGGGCTGGCCGAACTCACATGTCTTTTAAGACAAGCTCAGAAATAGTGCTTTGTCATTCTGTCCACACTTAACTGAACAAATAAATTTCACGGACAAAGCCAGCAGTTTGTGAGGTAAGAGCATATACTCCATTCACATGGAGAACATGGCAAAGTCAGGAAGCAGAGGAGAGGTTTGGAATAAACACCACTACTTACCACTGTGCTCATAGATATACTGACAACATGTTGTATTTGCTGCACCTGGAAAAAAACAATGCAAAAATAATTTTATTTTGCAACAAGTTACTTACATCTTGATGAAGACTTGATGGCTTTCTTGTATTTAACACAGATTCAGCTAAAGTTAGCTTACTAGGTAGTATTCACTGAATGGGAGAGTATTTTGATTTGTTTTCTTGGATAATTAAGTACATAACCCTGAATAAGCTTTATTTTTATGCTTTATATTGGAACTTGAATTGGAATGTAAAAATATGTGTTATATATACTTCATGTCATGG
>SJYC01134244.1:0-11204 GCA_006408675.1 Madoqua kirkii | reverse complement strand
GAGTTGGTGATGGACAGGCAGGCCTGGCGTGCTGCGATTCACGGAGTCGCAGAGTCAGACACAACTGAGCGACTGAACTGAACTGAAAGGTCTTCAGAGTTTAGCTTATATCCTTTAAGATTTCAGTAATATATGAAGATGGCATCTTTTTCTAAGAGCTCTGAATTTTTCTAAGCCACAACTTTCTACTCACCTTTTAAAATTTTTGTTCTGCTGCACAGCTTGCATGATCTTAGCTCCCCAGTGAGGGATCAAACTTATGGCCCCTGCAGTGAAAGTGTGTAGTCCTAACCACTGGACCACCACCTTGCTGACTTTCCTATTACACTATCTGAGTAGGGCTGTCGTGGAAATATTTTGTTGCCATCTCAGCTCTGATGGCCACTGTTGAAGGGAGTGGGCCTACATGGCCACCTTTGGTTCTGTTTCCTACTCCCCTCCAGTTCATGATGTACTTGACCCAGGAGAGCTAGTCCATCAACCAGGGATTCTCTTCCTCAAAGTGTTACCCCCCTCTCAGAAACCATGGAGAAATGACAATGAACACTCAAATGAAAAGGTTATAGTGAGCCATTATTATTATTATTAGTTTTGTCATATGCCAGCTGCAGCATAAGCGGTAAGAGCTACAGAATTCTGCACTGGAAAGTGGAGGTGGGAAAGGGAGAGGGGCACGTCTGCTTCAGCAGCGGCGGCGGCAGCAGCAATCTAGGGCCCAGAGTAGGTGAAGGAGAACCCAACTGAGCGAGTTCTCAGTGCCAGCTCTGTACCCACGGAGTCGGATCAGCCCTCTCTACTTGAACCAGCTGATTCTCACAACCAACTGACCCTTGCTCAGACCCAGACCCATCTGAAGAGGCTCACAGTCTAATAGTGGAGATAAAATATATAATTGAATACCTGTGGATTCTAATTTGGCAAGTCTGGAAAGGAACTGAATGTTCGAGGGGTTTTTGTTCTGGTTTTTAACTTTCATTTTTAGCCACACTGCACAACTTGTAAGATCTGAGCATGGCCTGAACCCCTGCCTTGCACTGGAAGTGCTGAGTTCTAATCACAGGACTGCCAGGGAATTCACAAAATGGTGTGTTTTATAAGACTGCCCTTCAGAATTCTGATGACCAGCCAAGATAAAAGACATTGCTCTGAGGAAGAAAGTCATGGCCCCTTGCAGGTCCATATCACCTTCATTCTCCAGTCCAATCTCAGAATTTATGCCTTTTAAATCCATATAACATAAATCCAGGTGTAACTGCCCAAACTTCCCCATTGTAGAGAGAGACTGTCTCCAAAATACAGGGGTAGCAGCATGGTGTCCCCCTAGGGGTGTCCTCAGGGGAGACCCCGTCTCTTGCTGCCAGCTCCCCTCCTGCTACTGTGCTGGGCACAGTTTCTCCCCTAGGCGACAACCCTTTACCTTTACCCTGGCAGCCTGTGCTTTCTCTACCCCAAGATGACCTCTGTTATTTGCTGCAGTTAAGTCACTAAGGTGTGTCTGACTCTTTGCAACTCCATGGATTGCAGCACACCAGGCTTCCCTGTCCTTCACTACCTCCGGCAGTTTGCTCAAACTCATGTCCATTGAGTCGGTGATGCCATTCAACCATCTCATTCTCTTTCCCCTCTTCCCCTCCTGCCCTCAATCTTTCTCAGCATCAGGGTCTTTTCCAATGGCTCTTCCCATTTCCAATGGCTCTTCCCATCAGATGGCCAAAGCTTCAGCATCAGTCCCCCTATATTCAGAGTTTATTTCCTTTAGGATGGGCAAGTTTGATCTCCTTGCTGTCCAAGGGACTTTCAAAAGTCTTCTCCAGCACCACAATTTGAAAGCATCAATTCTTTGGCACTCAGCCTTCTTTATGGTCCATATCTCACATGCATACATGACTACTGGAAAAAACATAGTTTTGACTATATGGACCTTTGTTGGCAAAGTGATGTCTCTTCTTTTTTAAATACACATTGTCTAGGTTTGTCATAGCTTTTCTTCGAAGGAGCAAGCATCTTTTAATTTTGTGACTGCAGTCACTGTTCGAGAATTTTTCTTGAGAAGCTAGGACAGAACAGAAAAGGTAATGGTCTGTGTTTCATCCCCTGGACTTCCCTTGGGTCCTAAAGAGACAGCAGGAGGAACTAGGCCTTTCTCAGGGCCATGCCAGGTCCTCGCCAGCCCCTGCTCCTGTGTTTCCTTCATTAACCTGGTTCCCTGAGAAGCTCCACCACTCCTGAAGTCTTCCTGTTTCCTCACACTGGCAGCACCTCAATCCTCTCCTCTCCAGTATCTCCCCAACTCTGAGTCTTTTAGACTAGGAGAGCATCCTAGACCTCTGCTAAAGGATGGCGGACTCTTGACAGGAGTTCCAGGGACACTGGGCTTCCTCCAGGGACACCGGGCTTCCTGGATCGAGTTTTCTTTGTAGCTACAGGCTTACCTTTTTTTTTTTTTGAAGCCTAATAATGAAAACACCTCTGTCAAGAACTGGCACTTTTCATGGATGCTGGCTGGTACTGTCTTCCTTAATTAGCAGGAAACTTGTTTCCTCAGAGCTGTGAGCCCAGAAACCAGTCAGCCTGTGGTTTCTGTCCTACTAACTCGTGACTTCTGCAATAAGGCGGAAGCTGCAGTATCCTTTTGAGTTGCGCCCTGTGACACTCACATTTCGGATTCTTGGTTTATTCCACTTTTCCTACTCTTGCTGCTGCTTCCCTCTGTCCTTCTGGTCTAGTTGTCCCTGCTACCTCAAATGTTCTTACTCTTGTCACTTTTTTACTAAGCTGACTCCTGTCTATTCTCCTGGATATGTCTAAATGTTTTACTTCTTATACAGAGCTTTGCTAGTCACTTAGTAAGAGAAGGACTTGATACAGGAGTCATGCCTTAGCAGAGGCTGAGAGGAAAAAGTATCAGGGCCTAGGGAGCGATCCTGGGGGAAACTACAGCATGGTTCTTGGTGGCCTAGAGGCGGCACACGGGAAGAGGTGAGGCGACAGAGAAGCGGAGGATGAGGGACGGAGAGGGGGCAGAGCGGGAGGAGCCATAGCCAGCCCGCAGGGCGCCAGCCTGGGAAGGAGAAGGACGCCCTCTAGAGGCGGGTCTGGACTCTGACACAGAACACTGACGAGAAGGGAAGGTGAAGAGGGAGGGTGCCAATGACTGCCTTTGGGTTTACAGACTCGTGAGCTGCAAATGTTTTTGAACGATAATTCATAATAAGGAAAACATTTTACTTTACAACAGAGCAAACACACATCATGCCTCTCTAAAAACAAGTTTCACAAAGTATGCACGTGAAAGAATGATATTTTCTTTTCTAATCTTCTCCGGTGGCTCAAACGGTAAAGAGTCTTCCCACAGTGTGGGAGACCTGGGTTCAATTCCTGGGTTGGGAAGATCCCCTGGAGAAGGAAATGGCAGCCCACTCCAGTATTCTTGCCTAGAGAATCCCATGGACAGAGGAGCCTGGCGGGCTACAGTCCATGGAGTCACAAAGAGTCGGACACGACTGAGAGACTACCACATACCAATCTGCTCTACTCCATTCCATTGAATCTGCGTTCTTTCATTAAAGAGATGCTGGATTCTCTAAGCGGATCTTACCATGAACCTGCTACAAGCCACAGTTTGTGTGGTGTGTTCTTTCCCAACGTTTTTTGGAAAAGTTAAATCTGCAGAAAAATAAAAGATTATGCTCATCATTTAGATTCACCAGTTGTTAACATTTTACTACACTAGTTCACACTCTCTAGATGTGACTATAACACACACCTATGCACACACATATAATCCATTCTCATTAACCACAGTAGTTGTATGCTATAAAATTGAAGTGAACACTGAATCAGCAAATGCTAAACCATTGTTTCCAGGGGAAATACAGAATTAGGTTCCTGTGAGTTTCTGTTCACGTTTTCATTACCCTTCCTTCTATTTAAAGATACCATATTTTATTAACACTGAACCCACAGCCAATAGCACTGTAACTTATGCCTGAACCAAGCTTATCTAACATACATATATTTTCTCTGTACGGGACATCACAGCCTTCTTGCATGTAGGAGAAATAGACAGCATTGTGCATGAGACCATTTTAAAAAGCAAAATTTCAAAAAAGTATGGGGAAAAATATTTGCTCAATAGACCACGAAAGGGACACTTGTTTACAAGTGTTCATTTCTGAAATAATGAAATAAGAATGCAGAGTACCACCTTGTTTGACCTCAGTCGGGACTGTGCATGCAGAATGATTCAAATTTTCAACACCTTGGGCATGACTGTGAGTAACCATGAAAGCAAGCAACCAGAAAAGTATTGATTTGGAAGTTATAAATAAATTTTAACTAGTAAGCAAATTTGAAAATCTATGAATAATGAGGTTTGAAATTTGCCGACACTGTATCTCTTCACCCTTGAATGCATCTCCTCAGAGTAAGGACATTCTGCAACAGCACATTATGCCAACAGGAAAACTAACTCTCATCCAATATGTCATCTGATATTCAAACTTCACCAATTTTCCTCAAGAATTTTATGGGCAATTTTCTGGGGGGCGGCGGGAGGACCAGAATCCAGTCACGGTTTATGCACACATTACATTCAGTTATGTCTCTTTAGTTTTCTTTCCTGTAAAATAGGCTTCCACTTTTTAAAAAAAATGACATTGATACGTTTGTAGAGTCCAAGCCAATTATCTCCTTGAATGTGCCACATTTTGGATTTGTCTGATTGGCTCTTCCTGATTTGAGCTGGTGAAACCTTTTTTCGAGATTGCCCCACAGGTGATTTGGGAACTTTTGCTTCCCAGAAGAGGGCTTATGTCAGCTTGTCCCTCTACTAGTGAGACTGAGTCAGCTTCCTGGGTCGAGGTGATGGCCCACGGTGGGAAGCAGAGCCCTAGGTGAGAGAGAAGGCAGTGTTATCAGCTGCCAGAGTGGGGAGACTGAGGACTGGGGAGAAGAGACAGGGCCCAAATTACTGTTGTGATGAATGGGACGGGCGGGCGGGGTGCTGAGTCCCAGCCCTGAAGAGTTACAGTCTCCCCTAAGAGCAGAGGATCTGCATTTGTCGTGGTGATGTTTGCTTCCCAAGATCATGAAGAAACACAGTGTCAGTGTCTGAGGGCTGAGTTTTAATTTCCAGTGAAACTGGGACAAAGTTCCTTTAGGCTAGATATAATTCATTTTTAAGCCTTGAAGTTGGCGCATTCTAAATGCTTAGGAAATTGTTATGGATTGTAACAAAAGACAGAATAGCTAAAGCCTGACAGAGTGCTTTTCTGTGCCAGTGCCACTCGATGATTTAATATTTAATATGATTGTGGTCAAACCAAGTCTGAATAGAACAAGCCTGAAGCATTTCTAGCACCGCAGCCAGATGGCCAGGAGCCCGAAGTGATATAACCGCGGTTTACGCACCAGCCTTGAGAGTAACCTCTGGGACTGGTTGAACTCTCAGACAGCATTTGGTATTTCCTAGCAATGATCTAGAATGCATTTGGGAAGCCCGTTTGAATCATCCAATTAGATCATGTTTTCCAAGGGGCCTTGATGCAGAAATGCTGCCAAGGGCTTTGGCAGAGCCCAGCAGAGCCCTCTGCCCCCTTGACAAGGCAGCAGCACTCACTGGATTCTCACGACAGCCCCGTTCAGGATCCCGGGTTGGTGTTACTATCCCCACTGACAGATGAGGACCCTGAAGTTCACAGAGGTTAGGTGACTTGGGGAAAGTCACAAAAAGCACTGAATGGCTACCGTGAGTCAAACCTTAACTCCCTTTGCTGGTCCTGGGCTCTGAGCGGGAGTGACAGGTCATTAACTGGTTGGGAGGTGTCCCCACGAGCCACCACCAACTTATGCCTCTGTGCTAGACTCCAGCAGGTCTTGTCTGACCAGAGAAGGGGGCTGTGTGGTCAGGACTGGTCAGAAGATGCCCGCTAAAGCTCTCTAATGACTGCACAAGGTCACCAGGGTCACTCCACTGGTCCCACCTAACATGGTTACTTAAGGTTACTTAACCTTTTCTAGCATTTAAGTCTTCTCAACCAGAAAATGTAGGTACAAATAGAACCTAGCTCTAGGCCCTATTACTGATGCAGCGTAAAATGCTTACATCCACCCTGCATGCTCTGTCATTATTAATAATTGTTGTGATATCATATGTATAGTAAATACTCAGTAAATAGTCATCATGGGGGTGTTGGGACATTTTTATATACCGTGGATGCTATTTGAGGATGCTATTGAGTGCTGCAAGTACTTGTGATTGTGCTTGAAGAGGCTAAAGAAGCTTCCTCAAGTATAGAAGCTGGAGATTTGTACTTGCCTATGATGTGTTCCATGAGCTAATTTTCCATCCTGGCAGTAAAGTGTATTGAGGTAAGCACTAGATAAACAGAGGTAAGAGACGTATTTCTTGCCTTAAGGGAAATCTAGCTGGAGGTGGCAAGTGGGAAAGGAAGGCAAAAATCCACGCATACAAGATAAAAACCAGGTTAGGTCATGTGGGGCTTCCCGAGTGGCTCAGTGGGGAAGAATCTGACTGCCAACACAGAGATGCAGGAGAAGCAGGTTGGATCCCTGGGTCAGGAAGATCCCTTGGATTAGGAAATGGCAACCTGTTCCAGTATGTTCTTGCCTGGAAATTCTGTGAACAGAGGAGCCTGGTGGGCTGCAGTCCATGGGGTGGCACAGAGTCAGACAGGACTGAACGACTGCACACACAAGGTCATGTTGGCCGCTGAGTCCCCTTGGGAGTAAGTAAAGTGGAGGAGATGAAAACCAGGGCAGGAGAGCAAGGCCCGGCAGAGGAGGTGGGTGGAACATTAACCCTGGGTTAAGCCATTCCTCACCCTCCTTATTGACCAGGTATCCTCCTTACTGACTAGGTGGGAGAGGGCCAGCTCAGTGACAGGTGCCAAACTCCTGGCTTCATAGGACCTCCCAGGCCTCTCTGCCCTCCGAGTGGCATTCCTTGTGGTCAGCGGTGATTCTCGAGAGCCCAGGTGGCTGATGTGGGTGTCTGTCAGAGTCAATCCACAATATGAGTCAGGGCTGTTCTGTCTGTTTACCTGTCTGTCTATCTGTCTATTTAATTGTCCACCCAGTTATCTATCTTCTTGTCCATCTGTTCACATGCTGGTTCATTTGTCTGATATCTCTTCATCTATATATCTGTGTGAATCCATCTATCAGTCCAACCATCTATCTATCTGGGCATCCGCTTGACCTTCTTTCCCTGTCTCTACTTCTCATCTCATTCTCCAGAAGATCTTCAGAAAACACATACCATAATGAAAACAAGCAGACACACACACAGAGGATTAGGAAGGGGTAGGAAGCCAAGGAGTTGAGAATGGGAGTAGGGGAATCAAACTCAGAATATGTTGGAAGGACGTAGCTGCTTGCTGCTTCAGTGGAGCCATAAATGCGTCTCCCAGTTATTTTTACAGTTATCTTCACTGAAGCTGAGACGACCTACAATGCGTTCAGAGAACAAACTTTTTCTTGTTCTCAGTTCAAAACAGACTATCTCACAAGGGTTCCTTCCAGTTCTGGGGAGATGCAGCAGTATTGTTGTGATATCATATGTATAGTAAATACTCAGTAAATAGTCATCATGGGGGTGTTGGGACATTTTTATATACCGTGGATGCTATTTGAGGATGCTATTGAGTGCTGCAAGTACTTGTGATTGTGCTTGAAGAGGCTAAAGAAGCTTCCTCAAGTATAGAAGCTGGAGATTTGTACTTGCCTATGATGTGTTCCATGAGCTAATTTTCCATCCTGGCAGTAAAGTGTATTGAGGTAAGCACTAGATAAACAGAGGTAAGAGACGTATTTCTTGCCTTAAGGGAAATCTAGCTGGAGGTGGCAAGTGGGAAAGGAAGGCAAAAATCCACGCATACAAGATAAAAACCAGGTTAGGTCATGTGGGGCTTCCCGAGTGGCTCAGTGGGGAAGAATCTGACTGCCAACACAGAGATGCAGGAGAAGCAGGTTGGATCCCTGGGTCAGGAAGATCCCTTGGATTAGGAAATGGCAACCTGTTCCAGTATGTTCTTGCCTGGAAATTCTGTGAACAGAGGAGCCTGGTGGGCTACAGTCCATGGGGTGGCACAGAGTCAGACAGGACTGAACGACTGCACACACAAGGTCATGTTGGCCGCTGAGTCCCCTTGGGAGTAAGTAAAGTGGAGGAGATGAAAACCAGGGCAGGAGAGCAAGGCCCGGCAGAGGAGGTGGGTGGAACATTAACCCTGGGTTAAGCCATTCCTCACCCTCCTTACTGACCAGGTATCCTCCTTACTGACTAGGTGGGAGAGGGCCAGCTCAGTGACAGGTGCCAAACTCCTGGCTTCATAGGACCTCCCAGGCCTCTCTGCCCTCCGAGTGGCATTCCTTGTGGTCAGCGGTGATTCTCAGAGAGCCCAGGTGGCTGATGTGGGTGTCTGTCAGAGTCAATCCACAATATGAGTCAGGGCTGTTCTGTCTGTTTACCTGTCTGTCTATCTGTCTATTTAATTGTCCACCCAGTTATCTATCTTCTTGTCCATCTGTTCACATGCTGGTTCATTTGTCTGATATCTCTTCATCTATATATCTGTGTGAATCCATCTATCAGTCCAACCATCTATCTATCTGGGCATCCGCTTGACCTTCTTTCCCTGTCTCTACTTCTCATCTCATTCTCCAGAAGATCTTCAGAAAACACATACCATAATGAAAACAAGCAGACACACACACAGAGGATTAGGAAGGGGTAGGAAGCCAAGGAGTTGAGAATGGGAGTAGGGGAATCAAACTCAGAATATGTTGGAAGGACGTAGCTGCTTGCTGCTTCAGTGGAGCCATAAATGCATCTCCCAGTTATTTTTACAGTTATCTTCACTGAAGCTGAGACGACCTACAATGCGTTCAGAGAACAAACTTTTTCTTGTTCTCAGTTCAAAACAGACTATCTCACGAGGGTTCCTTCCAGTTCTGGGGAGATGCAGCAGTCTGGTGGTTCCAAACAGTGGCTTCTAAATCAGACAAGCCTGAGCTCAAACCCTGTGTCTATCACTCAACAACTGTGTGACCTTGGGCAAGTCACTGAGTGTCTCTGAGCCTTATTTTCCTCATCTGTTAGATGGGATAACTGTGGTACTCAGCCTCAAAGGGCCACAGGCAGGATTAAGTAAGACTGTGTGTACAGGTTAGCAAGCCACAGGACACAATAGCAGCAACTGTCACCGCTGAACAGTCTGGAGAATGTGGTCGGTGCTGAAATTCACTTGGCATCTGCAGGTAGAAACCATGGGAGAGTCAAGGCCAGGGCACCTGTGTCCAGGACAGGGCCACCTGGCTCTGGATGGGCAGTCCCCACAGTCCCTCCTGGCAGATGCCAGTCTGCTTTCTCCCTGTTCCCCAAGTTCCAGGCAAGGAGGAGGTCTTGGTCAAGCCCCTCTGACCACAGGGCCCCAGCTGGAAAGTCGGCTGTAAGCTGCAGAGACTCACCTGATCTTCCCAGCAGCCATCCTTGTGCTCTGACAGATGATTAATTGCGCAGAGAGCAAGTCTGCATCCCTCTCCTTGGCTGGGATTCCCTTTATCCCTTGAGCCTCTTATAGCTGACAGTAATTCATTCTTAACCTTGCCATCTGCCTGGGCCTGATTTGCATCACAAAATCAGTGTATCTTGAACATGGGCTGAACTACCTCTCCCTAGAGATCAAGAGGTGGGAGGCAGGGGCCCACGGGAGGCGGTGGGCTTATTCTGTCTGAGAACACGAGCCCTTGGCTTGGTTGTGAGTGTGTGTATTTGTGTGTGAGGGAGGGCAGAGTAGAACCATTTCATTTTGTTTTTACTCTAAGTGTCATGCACATGGTCTCTGGAATCCTCTGGCAGCTGGTGGACTTACTCAGCAAGCGATGAATTATATCCTCCAGTTGTGAGTAAAATTACAAATATCTTCAAGATGTTTGGTGCTCTGGGGAAGGGTAGCCAACTCATGCTGACTATGTGAGCTGCTTCGCATTCAGGGCAGAGTGCAGCACCTCTCTATCCTAAGAGGGGTGATGGAAAATGGGGAGCAGGTGCCCACAACAGGGAGACCAGAGAAATGTATGAATTAGGGACACAGTCTGGGCCAAATCTGGGGTAGGCAGGAAGGAAAGGCAGAGTGAAGCACCATTGGCCCCTTTCAGGATCTGCAGGTGAAATCCACAAAATTAGAGTTTGAGGAAGAGCTGCGTAGTTGTGTGCACTTGGTAGAATGGATGCTGCTTGACAAAGTCACCTTCATCTCAAAAGCAAATATTTACCAAGCCCTCCATGTGGGAATAGATAGCTTAGAATTTGTCACCAGATAGTCACCAGAGCAAGACCAAAACATGTAGAGGCTCCTGAAAATCGATTATTTATTCAACAAAGATTTGCTTTAAAAAGATACTTGATGATATATGCTAATACTAAAAAATGCTTTCAATTTCTATCATTTCAAAAATGAACACAGTCAAGACATAGGTCACCTGGGCCCCCAAGACATCCTTTCTTGTTCCTCTTTTGAGCACTCATTGTGTTATTTTGAGGCTGATTGTGGTCTGACTGTTGAGGGTTAGTCTCCTCCCACCACTAACTTATAAACATCACAAGGAAAAAGATTGCATTTTGTTCACTTGGTATTAGAATGATCTCTCCTCTCTTCAGTGCTTTTCCTGGCTTGGTCGCATTTAGTACAGTTTGCCAGATGAGTGAGATGAAGATAATCTTTCCTTGGCTCTGTTGATGGTCAAGCAAAGACAAAGATTTTTAAAAAGTGCATAATTCCCAGGCATTTGTGATTGACTTCGTTACCCAAAGTTTTGATGACCTACCTCGCCCTTCTGCAACTGTCTCTGACCCTGGAATCTACCTCTGGCCTTTTAGCACCTTCTTGGGCAGAGTCGGGAAGAGGTTTTGAACATGCAATTGATGATAAGGTCGATTTAGGGAGCATTTATTGAATGAAATCATGGGCGCAACTGTGGTGGGCTGTTAGGGAAGGAATATGAGAAGCTTTTTTAGAAAAAATTATTGAAATATAGTAAATTTGCAATGTTGTGTTAGTTTTAGCCATATAGCAGAGTGATTAAGTTATGTATGTATGTATGTAAATATGTATGTATTCTTTTATTACATTCTCTTCCATGGTAGGTTATTACAAGATATTGAGTATAGTTCCTTATAC
>SJYC01134236.1:0-13339 GCA_006408675.1 Madoqua kirkii | reverse complement strand
TGTTGGAGAAGACTCTTGAGAGTCTCTTAGACTGCAAGGAGATTCAACCAGTCCATTCTATTGGAGATCAGCCCTGGGATTTCTTCAGAAGGAATGATGCTAAAACTGAAACTCCAGTCCTTTGACCACCTCATGTGAAAAATTAACTCATTGGAAAAGACTCTGATGCTGGGAGGGATTGTGGGCAGGAGGAGATGGGGGCAATGGAGGATGAGATGGCTGGATGGCGTCGCTGACACCTTGGACGTGAGTCTGAGTGAACTCCGGGAGTTGGTGATGGACTGGGAGGCCCGGCATGATGCCTGGTGAACTGAACTGAACTGAAAGTGTAAACAGATTATTGATTTTAGATATTGATTCTTTTCTAATATATGTTGTTGCTCCATCCCTTTGTCCAACTCTTTGCAACCCCATGGACTGCAGCATTCTGGGCGTCCTTATCATTCACTATCTCCCAGAGTTTGCTCAAAGTCATGTCCATTGTGTTGATGATGCCATTCAAGCATCTCATTCTCTGTCACCGTCTTCTCCCCCTGCCTTCAGTCTTTCTCAGATTCGGGCTCTCTTCCAGTGGGTCATCTCTTTGTATCAAATGATGCTAAAACTGAAACTCCAGTCCTTTGACCACCTCATGTGAAAAATTAACTCATTGGAAAAGACTCTGATGCTGGGAGGGATTGTGGGCAGGAGGAGATGGGGGCAATGGAGGATGAGATGGCTGGATGGCGTCGCTGACACCTTGGACGTGAGTCTGAGTGAACTCCGGGAGTTGGTGATGGACTGGGAGGCCCGGCATGATGCCTGGTGAACTGAACTGAACTGAAAGTGTAAACAGATTATTGATTTTAGATATTTATTCTTTTCTAATATATGTTGTTGCTCCATCCCTTTGTCCAACTCTTTGCAACCCCATGGACTGCAGCATTCTGGGCGTCCTTATCATTCACTATCTCCCAGAGTTTGCTCAAAGTCATGTCCATTGTGTTGATGATGCCATTCAAGCATCTCATTCTCTGTCACCGTCTTCTCCCCCTGCCTTCAGTCTTTCTCAGATTCGGGCTCTCTTCCAGTGGGTCATCTCTTTGTATCAGGTGGCCAAAGTATTGGAGCTTCAGCTTTAGCATCAGCCCTTCCAATGAATATTCAGGGTTGATGATTTCCTTTAAGATTGGCTGGTTTGATCTCCTTGCTGTCCAAGAGACTCTCATATCCAGTGCTATAAATTTACCTCTAAATGGTACTTTTACTGCCTCCCACAAATTTTTTAAGTTATATCTTTATTTTCATTTCATTCAAAATATTTTAAAATTTTTCTTGAAATGTTTTCTTTGACTTGTGCATAATTAGGAAGTGTGTTGTTTACTCTCTGCTCATTTGGGCATTTTCCAATTATCTTTCTTTTATTGATATCTAGTTTAATTCTACTGTGGTCTGGAAGCAGACACTATATAATTTCTATTGATTTAAATTTGTTAAAGTGTATTTCAGGGCCCAGAATATAGTCAGTTTTGATGGATATTTCATGTTAACTTGAAAGAATACTATTCTGGTATTGTTGGATGAACTAGACTGTGGATATAAACTAGATATAATTGATTGATGGTGTTGCTGAGTTCAATATGTCCTTCCTAAATTTCTGTCTGCTGAATTTGTCCATTTCAACTAGAGGAGGTTGAAGTCTCCAATTATGATAGTGGATTTGTCTATTCTCCTTGCATTTCTATCAGTTTTTGCCCCATGTAGTTTGACAATTTACTGTTAGACACACACATGTTCAGTTCAGTTCAGTCACTCAGTCATGTCTGACTCTTTGTGACCCATGGACTGTAGCCTACCAAGCCTCCTTGTTTATCACTAACTCCTGGAGTTTACTCAAACTCATGCCCCTTGAGTCGGTGATGCCATCCAATCATCTCATCCTCTGTCGTCCCCTTCTCCTCTTGTCCTCAATCTTTCCCAGCATCAGGGTCTTTTCATATGAATCTGCTCTTTGCATCAGGTGGCCAAAGTTTTGGAGTTTCAGCTTCAACATCAGTCCTTTCAATGAACACCCAGGACTGATCTCCTTTAGGATGGACTGGTTGAATCTCCTTGCATCCAGGGGACTCTCAAGAGTCTTCTCCAACACCACAGTTCAAAAACATCAATTCTTCAGTGCTCAGCTTTCTTTATAGTCCAACTCTCACATCCATACATTACCACTGGAAAAACCATAGCCTTGACTAGATGGACTTTTGCTGGCAAAATAATGTCTCTGCTTTTCAATATGCCATCTAGGTTGGTCATAGCTTTTCTTCCAAGGAGCAAATGTCTTTTAATTTCATGGCTGCAGTCGCCATCTGCAGTGATTTTTGGAGGCCCCAAAAATAAAGTCTGCCACTGTTTACACTGTTTCTGCATCTATTTGCCATGAAGTGATGGGACCGGATGCCATGATCTTCATTTTCTAAATATTGAGCTTTAAGCCAACTTTTTCACTCTCCTCTTTCACTTTCATCAAGAGGCTCTTTAGTTCTTCACTTTCTGCCATAAGGTGGTGTCATCTGCATATCTGAGGTTATTGATATTGCTCCCAGCAATCTTGATTCCAGCTTTTGCTTCATCCAGCCCACACATGTTAAAGACTGTTATATTTTCTTGGAGAATTGGCCCCTTTATCATTATGTAATGCCCTTATTTATCCCTGATAACTTTTCTTGCTTTGAAGTCTACCTTGTCTGAAATTAATATAGCTGCTCCTGCCCTCTTTTGAAGTTTTGAAATGTTAGCATGGTCTGTATTTCTCTATCCATATACTTTTGAACTGTGTGTGTCTTTATGTGTTAAGTGAGTTTCTTGTATACAGCATGTAGCTGGGTCTTTTTCTTTCACACACTCTGACAGTCCCTGTCTTTTCATTGTTACATTTAGACCATTGACATTCTTAGTGATTATCAATGTAGTTGTATTGGAATCTACAGTATGTGTACTGCATTCTACTTGTTGCCCTTTTTTTTTTTTACCTTTTAATAACAAAACAATTCTGATTCCTTTCTTCTTTCCCTTGTATTGCTGTCATTCATTTCATTTATATATACATTATGTATGTGCACATAAAGTATATATAAGCATATATAATTGAAAACATTATTGCTATTATTTTGAACAAACTGTTTCCTCTTAGATCAATTAAGAATAAGAAAATATGTTTTTATTTTACCTTCACTTATTTCTTTTTCATATTTCTTCTTTTCTTTATGTAAATCTGAGCTCCTTATTTATATCATTTTCCTTCTCTCTAAAGAATTTCTTTTAAATTTCTTGCAAGACATGTATACTGGCAACTTAGTCCCTCAATTTTTGTCTAAGTAAATCTTTATTTCCCCTTCATTTTTGAAGGATAATTTCTCTGGTATAGAATTCTACATAGGTGGGGTTTGTTTTTTTTTGCTGTCAATAACTTAAATATTTCCCATCACTCTCTTCTTATTTACATGATTTCTGAGAAGTTAGATGTAACTCTTTTCTTTGTTTTTCCATAGACATAATATTTTTCTGCTCTAGCTTCTTTCGGGATTTTTTTTTTTCTGTAGTTTCCAAATCATATATCTCAGTGTATTTTTCTTCACTTATGCTACTTGGTGTTTTTGGAGGTTCCTCAGTCAGTGGTTTGGTGTCTGACATTAATTGGTGAAATGCTCAGTCATTATTATTTCAGCTATTTCTTCTCTTCCTTTCTCCTTTTCATCTCCTTCTGGTATTTCCATTATGTGTATATTACACTTTTTGTAGTTGTCCCAAAACTACGAAATGTTGTTCTCTTTGCTTTTCAGTTTGGAAGGTTTCCTTTGAGATATCCTCAAGCTCAGAGATTCTTTTCCTTAGCCATGTCATCTGTTAGTCTACTAACAGGCCTGTCAAAACCATTCTTCATTTTTGTTTCAGTGTTTTTGACCTCTAGCATTTCTTTTTGGTTCGTTCTTAGGATTTGCATCTCTCTACTTGTATTCCCCATCTGTTCTCGTGTGCTGTCTGCTTCATGCTTTGGAGACCTTAGCATATTAATCATGGTTGTTTTTGAATTCCTGGTCTGATAATTCCAGCACCATCGCTGTGTCTGGTTTTGATCTTGCTCTGTGGTTTTGTCTTTCAATATGCCTTGTAAATTTTCTTTCTGATAGCTGGACATAATGTACAAGGTAACACCAGCTGCTATAAACAGAACTTCAGTATTGTTGTAAGGAGGTATGGGACAGGGGAAGCATTCTGTAGTGCTAGTATTACGTCCTAGTCTTTTAGTGAGCCTACAGGAACTTTAAGTGCAACTCAGGGAAATTTTTCTCCTCCCTTAGGTGAGAGACCATTACTAGAGTGGACTGGAGTTGGGTATTTCCCTTTCTCCAGGTAAGTTAGGCTCTGATAATACCCGCATGAAGTAAGACTTAATTAGTGCTCTGTTGTATTTTTAAAAATTATTTTTCCTTTCTCCTCCTGATGGATGCACAAGAAGATTTATCTCTGATATTCAGTGTGAGAATCAGGTCAAGCTCCTGGTGGTAAATTTCACAGAATTGTGAAGGCCACCCTATAACTGGGTCCCCCTGGAGTTTTTAACTCTCAGACTTGTCTACTCTGAGCTCCCAGCAATTTGTCAATTATAATGCAGGCTGTTGTCCTGCCCTGGCATCAATTCCCATAGTGGTTTCCTCTCATAAAACTGTTCTAGTAACCCATGACTCTGTACATTCACCTCTCCCTCCAATCTCCACTCTGGGAAACATTTTTAAGTCATTTCATTTGTAATTTCTTCCCTCCATTTTCTCTTTCTGGAATTTCTGTTATTTGGCTCTTGAATTTCTTAGCATAATCCTGCTTTTCTTCTATTTCTCTGTATTTTTGGTTTACTTTTTAAGCGAAATGATTCAACTTTATCTTCTATCCCTTCTTCATTTTGCAATCATGTTTTTATTATCAGGAGCACTTTCCCCCACAAGTCCTCCTCCATACATGAGAAGGGGATGCGTATATGATGTCTTATTCTTATTTTGTGGATTCAGTATCTTCTCTTAGCTCTCCAATATATTATTCATAATTGGTTTATTTTTTCATATGCTTCTCCTTATATCTTTGAAGTTGCTTTTTATTTGTTTACATCTCTATCTTCCAAATTAGAAATTTTCTTCAGATGTCTGTTTTCCTTTGACTGACTGCTCATGATTAAGATATGGGGCTAACAGACTGCTCATGAGCTCTGAATATGTAACGTCTGGCTTTACTGAGCTATACTGTAGGTAATCCACATTTACTGAGCTTCACTGTAGGATGATCCCCATTTACTGAGGGACTGTACTATAGGGTGATCCCCATTACTGAGCTGTACTGAAGTGTAAGCCCCATTTACTGAGGAGCTATACTGAAGGCTGATCCCCATTTACTGAGGAGCTGTACTGTAGGGTGATCCCATTACTGAGGAGCTGTACTGAAGGGTGATCCCCATTACTGAGGAGCTGTACTGAAGGGTGATACCCATTACTGAGGAGCTGTACTGTAGGGTGATCCCATTACTGAGGAGCTGTACTGAAGGGTGAGCCCATTACTGAGGAGCTGTACTGTAGGGTGATCCCATTACTGAGGAGCTGTACTGTAGGGTGATCCAATTACTGAGGAGCTGTACTGTAGGGTGATCCCCATTTCTGAGCTGTACTGTAGGGTGAGCCCCATTTACTGAGGAGCTGTACTGTAGGGTGATCCCATTACTGAGGAGCTGTACTGAAGGGTGATACCCATTACTGAGGAGCTGTACTGTAGGGTGATCCCATTACTGAGGAGCTGTACTGAAGGGTGAGCCCATTACTGAGGAGCTGTACTGTAGGGTGATCCCATTACTGAGGAGCTGTACTGTAGGGTGATCCAATTACTGAGGAGCTGTACTGTAGGGTGATCCCCATTTCTGAGCTGTACTGTAGGGTGAGCCCCATTTACTGAGGAGCTGTACTGTAGCGTGATACCCATTTCTGAGCTGTACTGTAGGGCGATCCCCATTTACTGAGGAGCTGTACTGAAGGTTGAGCCCCATTACTGAGCTTAATTGTAGGGTGATTCCCATTTACTGGCAAAGACATTTGCTAAGGTCTTTCCTTTGAACCGGCCAAATAAACCAGAGAATTTTCTTCCTATCTCCTTCCAAGAGGGTGAAGGACTGGGTGTCATTGTTCTGGAACTGAGTGAGGTATTCACTGAGCTGGTCAATCCACTAACAGCTCCGGTTCCAGAGGAAGCTCACCCTGAGACTTTGGGTCTGGTTTTTAGCCTACCCTATACTGGTTTGAAATTGTTCTTTCCTCGTTCTAGGGTGGAAAGCTCTTTACAGCAGGAAAGCTGAGATCAAGAACTATACCTTTAGCTTTGACAGTTCCAGTATAAACTCCAAAGCACCTAGGACATAAAACTTTATGTCATTGTGGAAGAAAAGCTAGCTAAAACTTGAAAATAAGGCAAAAATAATGGCTTTCTAAAAAGTCTGTGGAAAGTCATCTGACTTACCCAGGGAATGACCCTTTGGTTGTGGCCCAGACATTTTACAACTCTGGTATATTAAGAGATTAACTTTTAGAAAAATAATAAGGCTCATGATATATTGGGGGTGCCCTCTGGTAGAAAAGTTACCCACACACTTGTCTACAGACCATTAACTTGTTTAGCATCTATTTAGCAAAACTAATCTTCAGTATTCCTTTCCTCACTAACTCTGTAATCCCTGTTTCTCAAAGTTTCTCCAAACCGGCTCTCTGCTTACTGCTGGTTTCTTCATTAGCGAATTAATAAAACTTTGGCATGAGTTTGCAG
The DNA here is from genome assembly GCA_006408675.1 of Madoqua kirkii. NCBI lineage: Eukaryota > Metazoa > Chordata > Mammalia > Artiodactyla > Bovidae > Madoqua > Madoqua kirkii. The sequence continues at coordinate 6,514 of SJYC01134236.1, read as the reverse complement.
TCTCTATGTATGGAATTTATGTTTTCTTTGATAGTTGGAGAACTGTGCTTTTTCACCACTAATGAAAAGTCTGGAAGAATAGTGCTCAGTAACAAAAAGTTGTGTCTCTTGTCCTTCCTCCTCAGATGAGGTGAAGGTATTCTGAACTGGGAGAGGTGGGGAGAGTTAGACGGAAGCCAAAGAGCTTGGAAAATGGCAGGTGCTAAGAAGACGCTTACTCCTTGGAAGAAAAGTTATGACCAACCTAGATAGCATATTCAAAAGCAGAGACATTACTTTGCTGACTAAGGTCCGTCTAGTCAAGGCTATGGTTTTTCCTGTGGTCATGTATGGATGTGAGAGCTGGACTGTGAAGAAGGCTGAGGGCCGAAGAATTGATGCTTTTGAACTGTGGTGTTGGAGAAGACTCTTGAGAGTCCCTTGGACTGCAAGGAGATCCAACCAGTCCATTCTAAAGGAGATCAGCCCTGGGATTTCTTTGGAAGGAATGATGCTAAAGCTGAAACTCCAGTACTTTGGCCATGTCATGTGAAGAGTTGACTCATTGGAAAAGACTCTGATGCTGAGAGGGATTGGGGGCAGGAGAGAAGGGAATGACAGAGGATGAGATGGCTGGATGGCATCACTGACTCAATGGATGTGAGTCTGAGTGAACTGCGGGAGTTGGTGATGGACAGGGAGGCCTGGCGTGCTGCGATTCATGGAGTTGCAAAGAGTTGGACATGACTGAACAACTGAACTGAACTGAAGAAGAGGTCTGAGCTGCAGAATGTAAGTAATTTGCTTTTATTTTTATTTTTTATTTTCGGCCACACTGCGTCTCCGTTGCTATGCTTTCTCTAGTTGCGATGAGCAGGAGGTGCTCTCTGGTTGCAGGGCATGGAATTCTCTTGCTGCCCTGCTTCTCTGGTTGCCGAGCACGGGCTCCAGAGCACAGGCCCATTAGCTGTGGTGCACAGGTGCAGTTGTCCCTCAACACATGGAATCTTCCCAGCCCAGGGATCAACCCTCTCCCCTGCATTGACAAGTGGATTCTTAACCACTGGACCACCAGGGAAGTCCAGAATGTAAGCAATTTGCTTTTTATAAAATGTGGATCATACTGTACTTGCTGCTGTACATTGTACTCAGCAATATGGAGTGAACATCTTTACAGGTCAAAAAAAATTGTCCTAAAACATGATTTTTTTTTTTTGGATTGATAATAGCACACTATCATGTGAGCTAGCTTAATGACTTAGAGAAGCTCTGCCCATTTCTCCTTCCAACTGGTAGGCATAGTCAGTCTCAGTTACTTTAGTTTTTAAGTCTTGCATTAAAGTGACATCTCCTTATTGGAAAGAATCCTAAACTGCGTGGACCCCAACAAATAATTGTAATCAAGATTTAGTGATGAGAGTTGGCACAACCAAGTTAACTGCTCTTTCTGAAAACCCACTAATGCAACCAGTTGTCTTTAATTCTGCAGGCCATTCAGGGGCAGCACTGATTTATCTCCTTACAAGGAGAGCTTTAGGAACCAAGGATGCTGGATTCAGGGAGCCTCCCTGCGGTGTGTCTCAAGTAAGAGCAAGCCTCCACCCACCCCAAAACCCACTCACCCCAGCTCTGTGTTCCTGGAGCCCTTGACCATGGGGCAGGGATGTACCTTCTGGCTGCAGAGAGGTTCTGGGCTTCCTTCAGCCTGTAAACAGAAAGTAATAAATGGGTCTGCTCAGAAAGGCATTGCGGGGACTGCTGTAGGCTTCTGGAGACAGAAATACCTGACCCATGGTGGTACCTGCAGTGTTCTCAGTAACCCCTGAAATCGCACTTGAGAGTAGGCGGTCTCAGAGTTTATCAGTTATCTTTCCCTGGGATGATGATTTTAATCATTTCCTACTTATTTGGGGAGCTTATATTTGCCATAAATCAAAGCTTCTCCAGTTGAGAACTATGTTGGGATTGGAATTTTATTATTAATGCATATGTGTGGTGAGTGAGGGGGCGGGTCCTGTAGCTTTGAAAAGCACAGTGTATGTGGATCAAACAGCAGCATTTGGGTCAATTTAAATTTGGTCAAAACAGGTTTCTATTTGATTTTGCTAGTTTGTGCATTTTTCCCCTGAAAATCAAAGATACTTAGAATCTATTCAGTAAGGTCATAACAAAATTTTTAAAGCTTGTTCCTATGATAGAAACAAAATACAAATTCCTAATTTCTTTTTATAAGAGAAAAGAAGACATCTTCCCCCATGTGTTGAGAGAGAGAAAAATAATATTTACAATCTGAGTCTGGAGACTAAATCAATTACAGGCAAAAACATGACTGTTCCCTGTTACTTTATTGTTTTAATAATGTTGTGTTATATTCAGGGCATGTAATCTTCATTAGTTGCAAGGACAAGATTAGATTCATATGCAGACTTCCTTGGTAACTCATTTAATTTCCTGTTTTCTATCTTTTTTTGGTGGCTTCTGCAGAAAGACTATTTTTAAAGTTTTTCCTTTGAAAATGGCCCAGGGAAACTTGTATATTAATGCTTTGTGAACTGATGACAGGAATGCATGTCGTAAGGCCTAGATATCATTTCAAACAGTAATGGGACAAAGAGGAACTGAATGAGAGAATGGAGTGGGGACCAAGTTGTGGGTTTGGGGAACAGAGGTTAGCGCTCATCGGCTTCATAAACGATGGTGATGATGTGTTTTCCACATGTCAAAGGCTGGAATGAGTGATGTGAAGTCCAGTTGTCTTAACTGGGTCAGAAAAACAACATCACCTTCAGAAACAAATCTGCAACAATATACGTATTTGTGGACATCAGAAAATTGAAAGACTGAAAAATAAGACAGCTCTATCCCCTGCTTGAAAAAAAAAGCCTTGGGCCAGCCAAAGAAACAGACTCCCACCCTCTGACTGTCCCCTCCTGCCCCTAGCCTTCCCCACTCAGGTCCTGTGGACTGGGACAGTTGGCATCAGTCACAGAGGCAGTTGCAATGGACAAAACAACTTCATCCTGGATTCCTGGATATCTGTGCCAGGCATTCCCAGAAGACTCTGGGTTTTCTGAGTTGTAGGGCTCACCCTTTCCCACTTTCTTTTCTCCAGGAAAAAGGAGGAACCCAGGGGCTGCCTGGATTTCACAAGGTAAAAACCCTTGGAGAGGTGAATTGCCACAATTGTCCTGTTAAGGGTATTATACCTTGTGAGGGATAATGGTCTTGTCAGGGTTCAAAGTACCAAAGTTGTTGGTTCTAAGGGGACTCATCTTTGCTAAGACTAGAACAAGGAGGTAGACCTCCCTCATCTTTAAACCCTACCCCAAGTATCGCCTCTTTAAAAAAATTTAAAAAGAGCTAGAATATGATTAAAGCACATGTATCAGGAAATCTGATTTGGAGAATATGTGATGAAATTTTATCTTTCATGAAAGAAAATATTCTGTTTTTCCCATTATACGTGCCTTGGTTCCTGCCAAGCCTCTTCTTAGCCCAAATGTCTTAGACGATCTTGACGGGACAGCACCAACACTGAGTTACCATTTAATCCAACAGACTCGAGTGGTGCGGTTACACCAAGAATGCTTCCTGAAATCCCTTCCCCTGCCACCAACAAAATAGCTTTTGATATTGAGAATCTTAAAAAACAACTTCTCCCATCAAATAAAAAAATAATGTTTCTATTTGGGCTTTGCCGCTGGCACACTGTGCTGGGAGCTGGGAGCAGAAAGAGCAGTCAGTCTTTCTCGTGATGGGGCAGATTCTCATGGCCCAGTCCTGGCAGCACAGTGTGGGCATCTGGCTGGTATTAGGGACCCCCAGAGAAGCCTGATCATGTGAGGCTTGATCCCAAGCCCAGGTAGTCATGAAAGATTTCAAGCACAGAGACCACCAGCGCCTGCCATGAGGCAGGTTGTCAATCAGTGTTAGATGTTCCGATAAGCATCTTAGAATCTGAAATCTCAAGATCTGAAGGATCAAAATGCACTTTACTGGCTATAAGAGCTGACCCATCCCTTCATGCACTGGCTCAGAGGAGTGTGAGAGCTGGAGTATTCTTGTAGCAGAAGAGGTTGTTTAAGGCAAGCAAAGCTCTGTTCTTTTTCAAACATGCCTGCTTCAAACATACTGTTCTTTTTTTTTTTAATGGCTTCTATTTCTCCTTGCAATGCCTTAATCATTTGAACAGGAGTTCTCTTTGAGGCTTACCTAGAAGGCTCCAGTTAGCATCCTGGCTTTGCCTGTGTTGCTTTTCCAGACCATGTCTCTCACCCCTAAGTCCATGTCTGGGTAGAGAGCTTCCCTGGGCTACCTCCACACCAGCTCATGCATGTGGCACTGGCTTTTATTTCTCTATCTCTGACACCCAAAGAGTTATACATTTTCCCCTTGAAACTCATTTTCCTTCATGCTTAGACTCTAGTGCTTCTATATGTGTGTTGAGGAAAGGGGCATATCTCCATCAGCTAAGGTCCCTTCTTGGAGAAATTTCCTTTCATTTCCTCTACATGGTGGAAATACACTCCCTTATGTTTAGGGACCTTTCAATCAGTTCAGTTCAGTTCAGTCGCTCAGTCGTGTCCAGCTCTTTGCAACCCCTTGAAATGCAGCACGCCAGGCCTCCCTGTCCATCACCAACTCCCGGAGTCCACCCAAACCCGTGTCCATTGAGTCGGTGATGCCATCCAATCATCTCATCCTCTGTCATCCCCTTCTCCTCCTGCCCTCAGTCTTTCCCAGCATCAGGGTCTTTTCAAATGAGTCAGCTCTTCACATCAGGTAGCCAAAGTATTGGAGTTTCAGCTTCAACATCAGTCCTTCCAATGAACAACCAGGACTGATCTCCTTTAGAATGGACTGGTTGTATCTCCTTGAAGTCCAAGGGACTCTCAAGAGTCTTCTCTAACACCACAGTTCAAAAGCATCAATTCTTCAGCACTCAGCTTTCTTCACAGTCCAACTCTCACGTCCATACATGATCACTGGAAAAACCATAGCCTTGACTAGACAGACCTTTGATAGCAAAAATAATCTCTGCTTTTGAATATGCTATCTAGGTTGGTCATAACTTTCCTTCCAAGGAGTAAGCGTCTTTTAATTTCATGGCTGCACTCACCATCTGCAGTGATTTTGGAGCCCAGAAAAATAAAGTCAGCCACTGTTTCCACTGTTTCCCCATCTATTTCCCATGAAGTGATGGGACCGCATGCCCTGATCTTAGTTTTTGAATGTTGAGCTTTAAGCCAACTTTTTCTCTCTCCTCTTTCACTTTCATCAAGGGGCTCTTTAGTTCTTCTTCACTTTCTGCCATAAGGGTGGTATCATCTGCATATCTGAGGTTATTGATATTTCTCCTGGCAATCTTGATTCCAGCTTGTGCTTAAAGGGTAATAATGTCTGATCTTTGAGGAATGAATTGCAATGAAATTAATGTAGCTTAAAGCATAACAGAATGAGATTTTATGATCTCATATAAATTTTGTTTCTTTATTCTAGAATTCAAAAGTTGTTGCTGCCTCCCCTAGCATCACCCAAAGTTGCTGTTCGGTCTCTCAGCTGAGTTGGACTCTTTGTGACCCCATGGACTGCAGCATGCCAGGATTCCCTGTCCTTCACCATCTCCCAGAGTTTGCTCAAACTCCTATCTATTGAGTCAGTGATCCCATCCAACTATCTTGTCCTCTGTCGTCCTCTCCTCCTGCCTTCAATCTTTCCCAGCATCAGGGTCTTTTCCAATGAGTCAGCTCTTTGCATGAGGCCAAAGTACAGGAGCTACACACGTTCAGCATCAGTCCTTCCAATAAATATTCAGGGTTGATTTCCTTTAGGATGGACTGGTTGGATCTCCTTGCAGTCCAGGGGACTCTAAAGAGTCTTCTCCAATACCATAGTTGAAAAGCATCAGCTCTTCAGCGCTCAGCTTTCTTTATGGTCCAACTCTCACATCCATACATGACTATTTGATAAACCATACCTTTGACTATATGGACCTCATGGCAAAGTAATGTCTCTGCTTTTTAATATGCTGTCTAGGTTTGTCATAGCTTTTTTTCCAAGGAGCAAGTGTCTTTTAATTTCAAGGTTGCAGTCACCATCTGCAGTGGTTTTGGAGCCCAAGAAAATAAAGTCTGTCACTGTTTCCATTGTTTCCCCATCTATTTGCTGTGAACTGTAGGAAGAGATGCCATGATCTTTTTTTGAATGTTGAGTTTTAAGCCAGCTTTTTCACTCTCCTCTTTCACTTTCATCAAGAGGTTCTTTAGTTCCTCTTTGCTCTCTGCCGTAAGAGTGGTGTCATCTGCACATCTGAAGTTATTGATATTTCTCCCAGCAATCATGATTTTAGCTAGTGCTTCATCAAGCCCAGCATTTCTCATGATGTACTCTGCATATAAGTTAAATAAGCAGGGTGACAATATACAGCCTTGACGTACTCCTTTTCCTATTTAGAACCAGTCTGTTGTTCCATGTCCAGTTCTAACTGTTGCTTCTTGACCTGCATACAGATTTCTCAGGAGGCAGGTCAGGTGGT
>SJYC01134234.1:0-16100 GCA_006408675.1 Madoqua kirkii | reverse complement strand
AGAGGCCTAAACTAAGGATATAAGTGTGGGCTCTTATAAATGGTGTTTAAAATTGTGCAGATCTGTGATGTCATTAAGAGTGATGGTAGACAGGAAAGAGATGGGACCAAGCCTGTCAACGTTACATCATATTAAGATATCACATCAACATGACATCATTGAAAGTGCAAGGTACCCACGCAGGGGCTGAGGGGCTGTGGGGGCACCAAGGTTAGAACCAAGTTCTCATTCTCCCAAGGGCTGACAGTTAACTTCCCTCCGCTCCCACCATTCCAGGAATTGCCATCAGAGGGAGAGGGCTACCATACCCAAGCCTCCACCCTTCTCCCAGGAATGCGCTGGGTTCAATGACTCATCAGTTCAGAGCTCAAAGCCCACCGTCTTGCCTTAACTCAGAAACAATCTTCCCAGCTGCCGAGCCCACACAGTATCAAAGCAGCTGCTGTGGGATCTGCTTCTCTGCTCAGCTGCCCCTCTGCCTGACCCTACTGGCTGTGTCCCCTCAAGATGGCATTTCTGAGAGCACCCCCGTGTGCAAATGCACCCGCCTTAGTCAGTGTCCCAGGGGATCTAACACAGTGGCTCCAGGCATAGGGCTTGCGTCTGCAGTTCCCAAGCTTGTAGTATGGTGATAATTATGCCTCCCTGGCAGGACAGCCGTAGGGAGAAGAGGCATCATTTGTGAAGTGCCTAGAACGGTGAGCCGTCGAAGTGCTCAGCAAGGCGTCTTGTCTTCTCCCTGAACTCCTCAGAGACATTCACTCCCTTCTTTCGTATGCTCTGACAGCACCCTCCTTCTCGTATCATAATTACAGATTGCACCATTCTACCTTATAATTGCATATGTGATTTTCTCCCACTCCACTTTCCTGTAAGCGCTGTGTCTTGTTCCTGAGTGTATCTCCAGGGACTAGCACATTATAAGTGCTCCGTAAATATTTATTGAGTTGAATCGACACCTGTCTGAACTTATGGACTAAGGCCAGGCACAGTTTGGCTCAGTTTTGGGAATTACAGAGGCAAGTGACCTTGATGAGGAATTTGCTCTGGCCCTATGCTTCCCCAAAAAGACTATCCATCTATCAATCCAGTCATCCATCCATCACTAACTGAAAAAAATTTTTTGGTATTGGAGGCTAATTACTTTACAATATTGTAGTGGTTTTTGCCATACAATCACATGAATCAGCCATAGGTGTACATGTGTCCCCCCATCCCGAACCCCCCCACCTTCCTCCCCATCCTATCCCTCCTCTCAGGGTCATCTCAGTGCACCGGCCCTGAGCGCCCTGTCTCATGCATCGAACCTGGACTGGAGCTCTGTTTCACATATAATAATACATATGTTTCAGTGCCATTCTCCCAAATCATCCCACCCTCGCCCTCTCCCAGAGTCCAAAAGACTGTTCTATACATCTGTGTCTCTTTTGCTGTCTCGCATATAGGGTCATCATTACCATCTTTCTAAATTCCATATATATGCGTTAGTATACTGTATTGGTGTTTTTCTTTCTGACTTACTTCACTCTGTATAATAGGTTCCAGTTTCATCCACCTCATTAGAACTGATTCAAATGCATTCTTTTTAATAGCTGAGTAATATTCCATTTTGTATATGTACCACAGCTTTCTTATCCATTCGTCTGCTGATGGACATCTAGGTTGCTTCCATGTCCTGGCTATTGTAAACAGTGCTGCAATGAACATTGGGGTACATGTGTGTGTTTCAGTTCTGGTTTCCTCGGTGTATATGCCCAGCAGTGGGATTGTTGGGTTGTATGAAGGTGGAATCGCTCAGTCGAGTCCAACTCTTTGTGACCCCGTGGACTGTAACCTACTAGGCTTCTCCTTCCATGGGATTCTCCAGACAAGAATACTGGAGTAGATTGCCATTTCCTTCTCCAGGGCATCTTCTCGACCTAGGGATTGAACCCGGGTCTCCCGCATTGGAGGCAGACGCTTTAATCTCTGAGACACCAGGATATGGCTTAACTCAACAATTATAATGAGTAGATGTCAGTTGTGGAGAAGGAAGTGGCAACCCACTCCAATGTTCTTGCCTGGAGAATCTCAGGGACGGCAGAACCTGGTGGGCTGCTGTCTGTGGGGTCACACAGAGTCGGACACGACTGAAGAGGCTTAGCAGCAGCAGCAGCAGCAGATGTCAGTTGTGGGAATGGTGGGAATATTTCAGACCAAGAAAGGTCCTAAAAGGGGGAAAGAGTTCAATATGCAGAAGAAAGGAAAGAAAACCAGTGTGAAGAGAGCAGAGCAAAGAGGGTGGAAGCAGCTCCTGCACAGCACTGCCCAGTTTGAGAGAATCTTTTTTGTTTGTTTTTATTTTTTATTTATTCATTTTAAATTTTATTGATGTATAGTTGATTGACAATGTTGTGTTTAATTTCTGTTATACAGCAAAGTGACTCCATTATACACATGTATACATTCTTTTAAAAAATTTTTCTGGTGTGGTTTATTCCAAGATGTTGAATATAGTATTTTATGCTATACAATAAACCCTTGTTGGTGGTCTATATTAATTCTAGGAGTTTGTTAATCCCAAACTCCTAATTTATCCCTCTCCCTTTCCTTTCCCCTTTGGTAATCATAAACTTGTTTTTATGTGTGTGAGTCTCTGTTTCATACAGAGATTTATTTGTATTATTTTTTAGACTGTGCATATAAGTGACATCATATGGTATTGTCTTTCTCGGTCTGACTTACTCAGGATGATCATCTCTAGGTCCATCCACGTTGCTGCAGACGGCATTGCCCCTTTCTTGTTTAGGCTGAGCGGCATTGCACGGAGCGGGCACACCACCTCCCCTCCATCCGCTGTCTGCTGATGTTCAGGTTGTCTCCATGACTTGGCTGCTGTGAATCTAGTGCTTCTGTGAGCACCGTGATGCATGTGTCTTTCTGAATTATGTTTGTCCAGATGCCTTTCCACGAGTGGGAGAATCGTTCTTGTTGGCAAGAGAATGGATGGTAGGAGGAAAGGGAAACAGGCTCTTCCAGGTGCACTTTGAAGGCAGCCATGCTGAGACTGACCGGAATGGCAGGCTTGGGGCAGAAAAGTGCCAGGCACTTTTAGGTTTGGGGCTTGATCCACTGAGCAGATGGTGATGCCAGTTACAGACACGAGGAAGACTGAGGGAAGAGGGTGGGATTGTAGGAGAGAACCAAGAGTTTCCTTTAACAAATGCTAAGTCTGGAAACTCGGGAGCCTGCCTCGGGATGGCCAGCGCCCTCCCTAGGCCTGCTGCATACGAGGACAGAGCCCAGCCTCCTCCCTGGGGATTGCCTGAGGTTCCTGGGGCTCCTGAAGAGCCTGCAGAAGAAGCAGCCTGCGAGGCGAGGCTGAGTAACCATGGAGAGAACAAACCAGAAAGCAGCGTTTGTCTCCAGCAAACATCAACACTCAGTGTTCTTGGACCCAAAAGTGCACTGATTTGAATGTGTGCAGCTCGTGACCAGGAGAGGTGTCCCCAATCAGGGACGCGGCCTGCGGCAGGCTCCCAGCACGCTGCCTTCGGTTCCATGAGACGGGTCCCCTCGTCCCACTCGCCACTGGAATGGAAACCAGACCTGAAAGCAAGCAGGCCTGCCAGCTGGGCGTCGTTCAGACATCTGCGGGCAATCAGGGGCCTCCTCAGTGCCGGCCCGCTCATGCCTGGCTTCACGCTAAGAAAAGCAAACTCTCCTGTGACCACTGGTCTGTCGCATCCGCCAAGCGTGCTTTGGGACCCGCTGGGCTTCTGGAGGTCATAATGGATGAGGAGGGTGGCCCGGAGCCTTGTCCTCCAGCCCAAGCCCCGGGGGAACGCAACAGCACTGAGCCCACAGGCCACTTTTGTTCCCCCAGGCAAGTGTCAGGAGCAACTCAAGTCCTAACGCCCTTTGGCTGTGCGCACCAGTGAAATCCCCATGCCTTCTGGGTCGTAGCCCGCCCGTTCCTCAGCCCTGAGGCCTCTCTTTTTGTCTCTGTGATTTGGCCAGTTCTCAGCGCAGCCCTCTGTCTGTCCATCAGGAATAAATGAAATCTCCTTCCTTCCACTGTTCTGTGCCAGGGAGATTATCTGAAAACACTACCCTGTTAACACCATTTTTCCTCTGTGATAGGGCTCTTCTCATCAGCCGCGAGAAACTGAATATGCAAACAGACAAGGAACAAAACCTACATACAAAGACAGTGCTAACCCACAACCTGGAGCAGCCTGCCCAGAAAACCAACCTCTTCATCTACAGTAAACGGCCCAGGAAGCCAGGCTGCTCTAAGTCAGACTTACAGCGAGCCAGATTGCTGTCTCTGATGACAACCAGCAAGCCATAGAGTAGCTTCTCTCACAGTCAGCCCCAATGGCCAGGACTTAAATGATAACTTCCAGCCTCCCTAATTTTTGTTGGAAAAAACCCCAAATATGTCTCCCTAACCATCACATAGGATGCCTGCCTCCAGCTTCCCCCGGCCACCAGCCTCTAACCAGAGCATATCTGAAGCCTTCCCTTTTTCCCACTGTAAAGCTTTCCCACTTCTCTGCCTGCCTTTGGGTCTCTGCCAGATACAAAGACAGTGGCTGACTCCCTGCTATAGAGCAAGCGCTGGATAGATAATTTTCGCTTTTTCCATTCGGTTGGTCTTTGTTTGTTTCCATAGCCATTTATTGACTTTTTCTTTATGCATTTCCAAAAATAATTTAATAGAGCTCAATCATACTGAGCCCAGTGTAATAGTTACGGTACAAATTAACTTATTATAACCAAGAGACCCCCAAAATACTAGGGTCCAGATGTAACAGATGTTCATTTCTCATCTTAAAAACCAGAGACATCACTTTGCCGACAAGGGTCCCTATACTCAAAGCTATGATTTTTCCAGTAGTCATGTATGGATGTGAGAGGTGGACCATAAGGAAGGCTGCTGCTGCTGCTACTGCTGCTAAGTTGCTTCAGTCGTGTCCGACTCTGTGCAACCCCATAGACGGCAGCCCACCAGGCTCCCCCATCCCTGGGATTCTCCAGGCAAGAACACTGGAGTGGGTTGCCATTTCCTTCTCCAAAGGAAGGCTGAGCACTGAAGAAATAATGCTTTCAAATTGTGGTGCTGGAGAAGACTCTTGAGAGCCCCTTGGACAGCAAGGAGATCAAACCAGTCAATCCAAAAGGAAATCAACCCTGAATATTCATTAGAAAGACTGATGCTAAAGCTGAAGCTCCAATACTTTGGCCACCTGATGTGAAGAGCTGATTCACTGGAAAAGACCCTGATGCTGGGAAAGATCGAGGGTAGGAAGAGAAGGGGCAGAGGATGAGATGGTTGCATGGCATCACTGACTCAGTGGACATAAGCTTGAGCAAAGTCCGGGAGACAGTGAAGGTCAGGGACACCTGACATGCTGCAGTTATGGAGTTGCAAAGAGTCAGACATGATTTAGCGATACCTGCCTGCAGTAGAGGTGGTTGAGAATGGGCAGGAATCTCTGTTCCTTGAGACCACGCAGGGACCCAGACTCCCTATTATTCTTTGTTGCTCTTCTGTCCCCTGAGGTGTACTGGGAACAAGCTGGCTCAGCTGTGTCCTGTCTGTGTCCTCATCACAGGAAGAAGGGAAAGCTTTCCTTTCAAGCTTTCAAGGATCTGGTTTGGAAGTTGTACATGTCACTTTATTTTAACTGGCCAGAGCTTAGCCACATGGCTGCACTGAGCTGTGAAGGAGGCTGGGAGATAGAGTCTCTGCAGGCATCTAGTGCCTGCAGAGTGGGAGAAATGGGCATCAGCGGATGACAGACGGTCTCACCTCAGCATGCTGGGTATTAAGGGAGACAGTACACACAGCTTTCATCTGCAAGGTTAACCGATAATGTATAGAGTGAAGATGGATCTTCTAGCCAGGCGTTTAAGACCTGCCATACTCTGGCTCTTCATTTGCCAAAAAGAAAAATCCGCCGTTCCTTCCTTCCCTTGCTTCTGCCAAATGGAGCTATGCCATGCTCTGCCATAAGAATCACTTCAGGATTCAAATAAGTTCCTTTAAACATTTACTCCATCAAATTGTTTAAAGAGTTTTGAAATCATGTCCCTGAGTCCTGGTGAAGGTGTGGGAGAGCAGAGCCCAGCCACCCGCTGTTGCCAGAGTCTCTCCCCGCCACGGCACTGTCTCCACTGTGTCGTCCTTCACTCTGTCTGCTCTGTTGCTCACTTGTGAATTCAGTCAGGAACCAAGTCTGTCTTCTCTATCACGTATCTCAGCACCCAACCAGGCCCCAGCACACAGAGTTTGGGTTGAACTAAGCAGAGTGAGTCACAGCCCTTATTCCTTAGGACTCATCATCTGCGGAAAGCTCCCCTCGTCCATCAAACATAGACTCCCTTCCCTGGCCCTCCTATACTCCGGTTGCTTCTGAGAACCCAGGTAAGAATGTTGGAAGAATAACTAAGAGAGTTTTCAGTTCATATTATCACTACGATGGTTAATTTTATGTGCCAACTTGACTGGGCTAAGAGAGGTCCAGATAGCTGGTAAAACATTATTTCTGGGTCTGTCTATAAGGATGCTTCTGGAGAAGATTAGCATTTGAATCAGCTGACTGAGCCAAAAAGATCACCTTTACCAATGCATGAGTGTCATCCAATTCACTGAGGGCCTGAATCAAACAAAACGGCAAATGGAGGGCAAATTTTCTTCCCTTGCTTGAGCTGGGACATCCGTCTTCTCTTGCCCTTGAACATGGGTGCTCTTGGTTCTCAGGCTTCAGACTCAGACTGAATACACCACTGGCTTTCCTAGTTCTCCAGCTTGCAGTCAATTCCTAGAATAAATCTCCTCATCTATACCTATATGTCTATAGCCATAGCTTGTAGAACGGAAGGGGAACCCACTCCAGTATGCTTGCCTGGAGAATCCCAAGGACAGAGGAGCCTGGCAGGCTACAGTCCATGGGGTCACAAAGAGTCGGACACGACTGAGTGACTAACGCTTGCACTTTTCATAGCCATAGCTATCGAGAGCTAATGTCCTGTTGGTTTTGTTTCTCTGAAGAACCCTGTCTGATACGATCATAATCTGAGTGAGCTACGAAACATACCACAACCTCAAAGAAGCTGCTGGGCTGCCCATCCATAGGAAAGCTGCTCCCTCTGGCTGGTTGATTTGAGGTCCTTGCTCGGTGCTGAAAGAATTTGAAGATGAAGTAATAGGTAAGAAGTGGGTATATTTAGAGAGAAACACTCCACAGGCAGAGTGTGGGCCATCTTAGAAGATGAGAGAGCTTCAAAATATGGCTTGGTTAGTTTTTATGGGCTGGATCATTTCATAGGCTAATGAATGGGAAGATTATTCCAACTATTTCAGGGAATGGGTGAAGATTTCTGGGAATTGCACCACTACCCACTTTTTGACCTTTCATGGTTGGCCTTGGAGCTGTCATGGTGCTGGCAGGTGTGATATTTAGCTTGCTGACATGTTACAAAGAGCGTATAATGAGGCTCAAAGTCTACTGGAAGTCGAATCTTCTGCCATCTTGGATTTGACTGGTTCTAACCAGTTTTTGTCAAGTCCTCTGACCATGCCATTCTTTTAGAGGTTGTGCCCTGCCCTCTTCCTTCAGAAAGGGGACAGTTCTCAGGCCCATGTGGTCTGGCCCCGGGTGTGTGACTGATCTGCTAGTCTGTCCCCTGGAACAGCGTGTCCTGGAGCTCCTGGCAGCCATTCTAGGCATTCAGCAGCCTCTGTGTTCCCGCCCCCACCCAGAACCTCAGGCCTGTGGGCATCCTGAGCAGTCTGATGATTCCGAAATTAACGCCGAGGATTAATATGCGGGCGTCCTGGTGGCATCACTCTGCTTGCTTCTGTTGGGTTAGGCAGTTCAGTTCTGACCCCAGCCTGCATCTTCTGCCCAGGCAAACAAAGCCCCGCATAACTTTTATTTGCTTCGCAGTCCCATGTCTCCCCTTTACCCTAAAGCAGCTTATCAAACGAGTCTTTCCAATCCTCTTCCTGAAAATAGCTCCAGTCAACACACTTCTTCCATCCTGTTCCATTCCATTTAATGTGCTAGCATTCCTTATGGTTTAGCCCCCTCCACCCTCCACCCAGTTCTCAGCTCAGCTCAGCTCACCCTGCCTACAGATGCGGCCCCTCCCACCAGCCCAGCCCAGCCACAGACCTCTGTCTCAGGCATTCTGAGCACCAGGCCTGCGCGTGCCCTTGCCGGCCTCCCAGCATGTGCTAACTTGAGATACAGATGGGAGGCTGTGCATCAGCAAGTCTCCAGCATTGTATGCCTCTTGACCTCCAAAGAAGCAAATGAGGGCTTTAAAATAAGACAAACTAGGCTTGAGTAGGAGTAGGAAGGCGGCCAATTCAAGCAGCCTTAATGGAAAGTTGCTAGTAAAAAGACTTAATCTGTTTCTATTTTTAAACACACTGAATCTTTAATGTTAATTATGGTCTCTAAAAAACAAACAAAAAAAATGGAAAAAGGGAAAGAAAGAAAAGTGATGTTTTCCTATGATGACTTCTACCCCAAGCCTTGTGTTAAATCAAGCTCTCAAAGGTACTGGGATGGGAGGATGTTTTCTGATTCGAGTTCCCTGGCTGCCAAGCCCAGGTTGGTTCATCACTTTCCATAGGCACCAAAGGGGCAGGGACTGCAGACTTCCTTCTGCTCCCCCGTACCTCCCAGCTGCCTTCCCCAGCCTTTTCCATCTTTTCTCATTAGTTTGGGGTGGAAGTTATTTTGTGGTTTCTTGTTCATGTCTCAACACCTGCAGAGCCCGAGAGAGAGAGAGAGACTCTATCTATTCCAATTATCTCATTATTAGCATTTTCAGCTTCTCCCATCTAATCAGAGCCCTGGGTCGAGGTAATGCTAACCAGTTTTGTGCTCACAGTTACCATCCTGGAATGACGGCCCCCTCCACAGACACACCAGGAGCATAAAGCCCATGAATAGAAGTTGCTGCTGTGCAGCTACAGAAAATGATTTCAGCTTATCCTTCTCTCTAAGCAGGTCATATATTCCTTAAATTTTGAATTTTTAAAAGCAAAAACCGAGATGGTAGAGGATTTTTCTTTTAATGAGTTAATACATTAAGTAGTCTTCCCTGATAGCTCAGTTGGTAAAGAATCTGCCTGCAATGCAGGAAACCTGGATTCAGTTTCTGGGTTGGGAAGATCCACAGAAGAAGGGATAGGGTAACCACTCCAGTATTCTTGGGCTTCCCTTGTGGCTCAGCTGGTAGAGAATCCACCTGCAGTGTGCAGGAGACCCTGGTTCAATTCCTGGATTGGGAAGATTCCCTGGAGAAAGGAAAGGCTACCCATTTCAGTATTCTGGCCTGGAGAATTCCATGAAATGTATAGTCAATGGGGTCACAAAGAGTGGGACACAATTGAGGGACTTTCACTTTCACTTTAACACATTAAATATAAGTACCACACTATGAATCACTGTGCTGGTGGGAGCAGGAAGAAGTGAGGAGATGGGTAGGAGAAAACTGGGAAGTAGGTGGAGAAAAAGAGGAAGATGTGGGTGGTTTTAGACTGTTACAAGCAAGCACCGGGGGTGGAGCCTCTCCAACCAGCCTGATTGTTTAGCACAGTGAGTGCAGTTTACAGCCTGTGCCTCTGACCACGCCCCTCACCACCTTACCCACCAGAGTTGAGTCTTCCTTTGGGATGGGGAGGGTCTTCCATCTTCTGGATCTTCCAAAGGCCCATGAAATTATTTGCCTTTCACCACGAGTCCTGCAGGAACGTGCACCCAGCAGAGAGTCCAGGAGCGGTAATGAAATCTTCACAAGTCTAACATGAAATGAGAAAAACAAGAATAAATAAATATACAATTATAGTCATATATATTACCATAATGGGCTTCCCTGGTGGCTCAGAGGTTAAAGCGTCTGCCTGCAATGTGGGAGACCTGGGTTCAATCCCTGGGTCAGGAAGATCCCCTGGAGAAGGCAATGGCAACCCACTCCAGTACTCTTGCCTGGAGAATCTCATGCAGGGAGGAGCTTGGTAGGCTACAGTCCATGGGATTGCAAAGAGTCAGACATGACTGAGTGATTCACTCACTCACTATATTATTATAATATTATCATGTATATACATACTATCATATCTATATATGAGATGGTATAAGATTAGTAACTCATTTTGTGGTAAAGGCCATTCTTCTATACTGAGATTATGCATTTATCATTTATTCGGGGTCAAGAAGTCCTGTTCTAATACAGGTATGACAAAAGATGGTAGATTTGGAGGTGTGTTTTTGATTAATCTGTTAGGGGAACCATACTGACTGAAACCGCCCACCCTGGCCAGGCACCATAGTAACCATTTGCGTGAGTTGTTTTACGATAGGAGGTCCTGCTAAGGAACACGGAACTAATAAGCCACCACCAACCGGAAAAATTCAGGAAAGGTCAAAAGGAGACACCACATGTCCGATCACCTCCCAGAATCCTTCTCTCTGGCATCCATCTTGGCTGAACAAGGCGCACACCAGGAAGGACTCTGAGTCAGAATGATTGGCTAAGGACAACGTGGAATCTAATCCTATCACCTTAAAACCCAGGACTGCAAGCCATATGGCAGAGCTGTTCCCTGGGTTCCCTTACCCTGCTGCTCTCCACCCAGGTGCCCTCTCCCAATAAAATCACTTGTTTTGTCAGCAGATGTGTCTCCTCGGACAATTCGTTTCTGAGTGTTAGACAAGAGCCCAGTTTCGGGCCCTGGAAGGGGTCCCCTTTCCTATAACAAATCTGTCATTTGGCAAAATTAAAAGTTGACATCTCTCTAAGTGTCCCCACAGCCTTCATCCTTGGTCCTTGAATTCAAAAGCAGGGTCAGGCTAGTGCTGGATGGAATCTAAGGCACCCTCTCCTCTTTGCCTTTCTCATTTTCTATCAGCCTCTTCTTCTCGGTCCTCTCCAGCTCTTTCGGGGCCCCTCCCGAGTTGAACAGAGGATTACAGAGTCGGGGAGATCAGTTTCCACAGTCCAGACCTCCCGCCTCAGGACTGACATGGTGTCTGGTCAGGGTGAGGAATCCCTGCCCTAGGGACCTGGTGGTGTGCATACTGGGAGAGCAGTTCTTCTGGACCCCCTCATCTCCCCCTTTTTCTCCATAGCTCCCCCTCCCGCAGGAAGTGCTCCTGTCCACTCTGCACACCTGGTGGGCCTGGCCTGGCCTCACTGTGGGGCGGCCCTGAGAACTGCCCCCAGTGCTCCGGCCTCAGGAGCGCCCTGGTGCCTGCTGCTGTTCCCACCACACGGCTGTAAACACACTCCTCAGGAGGCCAAGCAGGCTTTATCTTTCTTCTGCGAGAGGGGAGCCATTAGACTTCCTTTGAAACTGGAGTTTACGGAAAGACTAATTGAGCTCTAGGGAAGTGGACAGACTTCATCCACAAAGCCACAGTTAAATGCTTCTGCTTCACACCCAATAGCAGAGGAAAGTGGAGATACAGTATTTCTCTTTCTTAAGCAAAGATGATGAGGACGGGTTTATAGTGAGTTGCTTTGGGATGATCTAAAATGTTTGAAAATTTAACCAGCGTGAGTGCCCAAAGACTGTGCCACGGTGGCCTATGCAGATTCGTCTTTCGTCAGATGTTCCATTATCAGTTGCTGCAATAATACTGCATTTTAAAAAAACAACACAAAACTTTGATGAGCATATACTAGTAAGCATTTATTTAGCTTGAAGTCTACAGGTAGCTGATTTAGCCTGGGCTCTGTCAACTATGGGCTTCCCAGATGGCTCAGTGGTAAAGTATGTGCCTGCTAATGCAAGAGACACAGTTTGATCCCTGGGTCAGGAAGATTCCCTGAAGAAGGAAATGGCAACCCGCTCCAGGATTCTTGCCTAGGAAATCCCGTGGGCAGAGGAGCCTGGTAGCCAGTGGCTTCGCAGAGAATTGGATATGACTAAAGGACTAAGCAAGAGCTGTCGACTGCTGTGGTCTCTGCTGAGCTTGTGCGCCTGTCTGGGGTGGAGACGGATGCCGGCTGGTCCAGGATGGCTTTGACTGAGGTCACTCAGCTCTGCAGCCCTTAATCGTCTCCCCACTAGGCTAGTGTAGCCGTGTTCTCATGGCGACTGCAGAGAAGCAAGAGGGTGGGAAGGCAAAACGTTTTTTTCAAGCCTCAGCTGACCTCGCATTTCATTTGCCAACATTCTATTAGCTAAATCAAACTACACCACCTGGCTCAGACTCAGAGTGTGCATGTGTGTTTGTGGGGTGGGGACAGTTTTGCAAAATTACCTGGTGAAAGATCTGGACACAAGGAGGGGTGAAGGGTTTTGGGACTGTTAAAGCAGCCAGTCTACCTCGCTTTTAGGTTTCTCTTAAGAGTGAATCTGAATTTGGAGAAAGTAGAGAAGGAAAGGTAAATGTGTCTTAAAACCAGCACCTTTTCTTCCTTTCATTTCCTGACCACACACCTATGACCCTCAAAAGACATGCCCATGAAACTTGCAAAATGCAATGGATGTGCTTGCAGATAATTATTAATTTGTTGTCACTAAGTCACACCAGGCTTCCCTGTCCTTAACTCTCTCCTGGAGTTCACTCAAACTCATATTCACTGGGTCGGTGATGCCATCCAACCATCTCATTCTCTGTTGTCCCCTTTCTTTCTGTCTTCTTTCTTGGCTTCAAGGTCTTTTCAAATGAGTCAGCTGTTTGCATTAAGTGGCCGAAGTATTGGAGCTTCAGCTTTAGCATCAGTCCTTCCAGTGAATATTCAGGGTTGATTTCCTTTAGGAATGACAGGCTTAATCTCCTTGCAATTAAAGGGACTCTCAAAAGAATTCTTCAGTACCACAGTTCAAAAGCATCAGTTCTTCGATCAACTATGGGCTTCCCAGATGGCTCAGTGGTAAAGTATGTGCCTGCTAATGCAAGAGACACAGTTTGATCCCTGGGTCAGGAAGATTCCCTGAAGAAGGAAATGGCAACCCGCTCCAGGATTCTTGCCTAGGAAATCCCGTGGGCAGAGGAGCCTGGTAGCCAGTGGCTTCGCAGAGAATTGGATATGACTAAAGGACTAAGCAAGAGCTGTCGACTGCTGTGGTCTCTGCTGAGCTTGTGCGCCTGTCTGGGGTGGAGACGGATGCCGGCTGGTCCAGGATGGCTTTGACTGAGGTCACTCAGCTCTGCAGCCCTTAATCGTCTCCCCACTAGGCTAGTGTAGCCGTGTTCTCATGGCGACTGCAGAGAAGCAAGAGGGTGGGAAGGCAAAACGTTTTTTTCAAGCCTCAGCTGACCTCGCATTTCATTTGCCAACATTCTATTAGCTAAATCAAACTACACCACCTGGCTCAGACTCAGAGTGTGCATGTGTGTTTGTGGGGTGGGGACAGTTTTGCAAAATTACCTGGTGAAAGATCTGGACACAAGGAGGGGTGAAGGGTTTTGGGACTGTTAAAGCAGCCAGTCTACCTCGCTTTTAGGTTTCTCTTAAGAGTGAATCTGAATTTGGAGAAAGTAGAGAAGGAAAGGTAAATGTGTCTTAAAACCAGCACCTTTTCTTCCTTTCATTTCCTGACCACACACCTATGACCCTCAAAAGACATGCCCATGAAACTTGCAAAATGCAATGGATGTGCTTGCAGATAATTATTAATTTGTTGTCACTAAGTCACACCAGGCTTCCCTGTCCTTAACTCTCTCCTGGAGTTCACTCAAACTCATATTCACTGGGTCGGTGATGCCATCCAACCATCTCATTCTCTGTTGTCCCCTTCTCTTTCTGTCTTCTTTCTTGGCTTCAAGGTCTTTTCAAATGAGTCAGCTGTTTGCATTAAGTGGCCGAAGTATTGGAGCTTCAGCTTTAGCATCAGTCCTTCCAGTGAATATTCAGGGTTGATTTCCTTTAGGAATGACAGGCTTAATCTCCTTGCAATTAAAGGGACTCTCAAAAGAATTCTTCAGTACCACAGTTCAAAAGCATCAGTTCTTCGATGCTCCGTCTTCTTTATGGTCCACCTCTCACATCCGTACATGACTACTGGAAAAGCCATAGCTTTGATTATACAGATCTTTCTAGCCAAGTGATGTCTTTGCTTTTTAATATGCTGTCTAGGTTTGACATAGCTTTTCTTTTAAGGAGCAAGCATCGTTTAATTTCATGGCTGCAGTCGCCATCCATAGTGATTTTGGAGCCCAAGAAAACAAAATCTGTCACTGTTTCCACTTTTCCCCCTTCTGTTTGCCAGGAAGTGATGGGTTTGGATGCCATGGTCTTAGTTTTTTTAATGTTGAGTTTCAAGCCAGCTTTTTCACCCTCCTTTCACTTTCATCAAGAAGCTCTTTCGTTCCTCTTCGATTTCTGCCATACGGGTGGTATCATCTGCATATCTGAGGCTGTTGATATTTCTTCCAGCAATCTTGATTCCAGCTTGTGAATCATCCAGCCTGGCATTTCGTGTGATGTACTCTGCATAGAAGTTAAATAAACAGGGTGACAAAATATGTCACCTGATGTACTCCTTTCCCAATTTTGAACCAGTCTGTTGTTCCATGTCCAGTTCTAATTGCTGCTTCTTGACATCAGGTTTCTCAGGAGACAGATAGGGTGGTCTGGTATTCCTATCTCGTTTACAAATTTTCCAGTTTGTTGTAATCCAATACCTCTCTAGAATCCCTCAAGCTAGGGAGAAGGGGATGCAGCCTGGTGTTACTGTTTGTATGAAACGAAGGTGTGTTTCCCATACCCAGACGCACAAAGTTGTGAAGTGTTTACAGGCAAATAAATCTGATTCACGCAGCACATCTGTCACCCGTCTTCCGCAGCTGTGTTATTGTAGCGAAACAGTTTTCCTCTGCTGTTTCCACACCACCCTCAGGAGAATCCTTGAGATTTAGTGACAGCATCTGTAAGTGGACCTATCGCTGCAGTGGTGGAGGGCACAGAACCTAGTGGGGAGTGGGTGACTGCCCTGGAGGGGATTTGGGTTTGATCTCTGGTTCTGTCACTTCTGTGACTTGCTGACTCAGGGTCTGAGACTCCTTGGTTTCAAGTAAGTGAAGCCAAGCTCCAGCGGGATTAAGAATTTTTATTTTCCTTTATGTTCCCTCTACCTTCTGGATCCCATGTGTACTTGATTGTCTAATAATAATATTTATTTTTCTGGGGTGGGGAGTTAAAGATAACTAAGACCTCACACAGACAAATGTCTACAACCATGAATAACTCCAAACTGCAGCCAAAGGCTTATGTCTTTCCAACAAGTTGATTTTTCATAATACTCCAGCAAGGGATGAGTTAGTGCAGGTCAATGGAGCTGGTTTCAGAACACTTCAGCAGTATGTATTGTGGCAGTGATGGGCTCAGACAGTCTTCCCTGCACATGCATGCCAAGATTAGCAAGGTGGAGTAGGCACAGGAAGTTGAGAAAAGAAAAATAAAATATATAATGCAAATCCAGGAATGCTTTTGAACCAATAGAAAGTAAAACATACAGAAACAATGGATAAACATGACCCTGTTAAAAAAAAACAAACATAAAAACCTTCTGTCCAAAAGACACCATTCAGAGTTTTTTTTTAAAAAAAGAAAAATGATAAAGTCTGAGGGAAATGTCTGCAATGCATGTAAATGACAAAGGATTATTATCTAGAACATATAAACAGCCCACACAAATTTCTTCTTCCAAAAAGATTTTCCTCCACCTAAGAGAAGGAAAATGTGATCAAGCAGTTTATATAAAATAAAGTACAAATAAACTGAAGAAAATATGCTCTCTCTCTAATAATTAGGGAAATTTTTGGACAATCATATACTATAACTATCAGATTGGCAATAATTAAAATATTTGATTCTGTTCAGACTTGGCAAGGGTGTGGGCAGCAGGTATACTCACACAGTTCTAGTGGAAATAAGCACAACACTTTGGAGGGCAAACTATTAATTATAGTACAATCTCCAAGAAAGGCAATAGCAAAGAATGTTCAAACTACTGCACAGTTGCACTCATTTCATACACTAGCAGAGTAATGCTCAAAATTCTCCAAGCCAGGCTTCAACAAGACGTGAACTGGGAACTTCCAGATGTTCAAGCTGGTTTTAGAAAAGGCAGAGGAACCAGA
>SJYC01134233.1:0-18182 GCA_006408675.1 Madoqua kirkii | reverse complement strand
GGGCTGCAGTGAAAGTGAAAGTTAGTCTCTCAGTCTTGGACTCTCTGCGACCCCGTGGACTGTAGCCCACCAGGCTCCTATCCATGGGATTCTCCAGGCAAGAGTCCTGGAGTGGGTTGCCATTTCCTTCTCAAGGGAATCTTCCTGACCCAGGGATTGAACCCGGGTCTCCTACATTGCAGGCAGATGCTTTACCATCTGAGCCACCAGGATACCTTCTAACAAACACTGCATGTCCAGGTGTCTGGAGTGGTGGTCAGGGGAGATGTGTGTTCAGGTGGGATAGGATGCTGAGCCATCTGTCTACCAAGATGGTAGTCCTGTTTTCCCTTTTTCCCTTCCTTCCTGTTCAAGCAGATAACAGCTGACTCTGTGTTCCTGCTTCACAGGAGGTTTGTGGCAGGGCATAAAGCAGAGACATTGCTTCCAAGCTTTGGGAACAAAAGCCAAAGCCCTTGGCAGAAGAAGACTCAATTGAAAGAGAAAAGGGGTGGGAGTGGGGAGGCACATTGTACTGAACAAGGAAAGAAGAAGCGATTTCCCCAGACTAGAGCGATATTCTGTTCGCCTAAGAGGAAGTGAGCAGGGAGGCGACAGGGAGAAGGATGGGTAAGCCCTGCTTCCTGGGCAAGTGCCCTCAGCTGGGTACAGAGGTGCCTGGGGGCAGAGTTAGGCGGGGAGGGAGTCACATACAGCCAGAGGCACAGAGGGGCTTGGCCTGAGGACCAGTGCAGGCGGGCAGGGGCAGGGGGCTGGCTCAGAGGTGGACTGTATAGATGAGGGCAGGTGGGTCCCACCCTAGAGGCCTTGGCACCACCTAACAGAAAGACCAGCACAAATAGTTGTAGGGAGGGGTCCGCAGGAAAAACTGGGGTTATGTATTTTCTGTTTGTTTAGGTTTTTTTTTTCCTTTGTTTTTTCTTCTAGCTGGGAGAAGTAAGAGCTTGGCATTGGGAATTTAGCCATTAGAGAAAATGAAGCAAGTTATTCTTAAACCTAGAGTCAGTGGGCTGAGACTGGAGCCCTCTCACCCGTGTCTGCACCTCTTGTGTGAACCCAGGAGAGAAAAAGACAGTGCTCATGGTCTGGCCCAGGCCTTTGGTGAGATTCAGACCTTCCGTCGCGGACCTGAGGATAGGTAGTCTTGCTTTTCGATTGTGCTTCTTTTCCCATTCACCAATCATTCGGTGAAACAGTTTTAAGTGGAAAGCACTCAGGAAACAGGATTGAGTTTTTCCAGGACATGAAACTTCAGAGGGATGTCACAAAATCACCTTCAGAGAAGTGGAGTGCTTGTGAGGCCAGGAAAGTTCTTATCAAATACTGCAGAGTGCTGTATTTCCTGCCTTATAATTGTGATGAATGGTATGGCTTTGTTCTTAAACAACATCTAATCTTTAAAATACTCTGCTGGGAAGCCTAGCATTTTTCCCCCAGAATATGTCCGCTGTGTATATTAAATTGACTAAACATTCAGAAGAAGGAGCACAAACCAGGCCCAGGAGAGTCTATTGCTCAGTGTAAGTGGGAGGGAGGGAGATGTTACCAATACTGAAAATACACTAAAATTCTGATTAAAATACCAGACCCAATCCCATGCAAGTCTCTTAGGAACACTGACATTATTGAAAATAAAATGGAAAAAAGCGATTACTGACTGGCATCAGCATCTAATTGTTTAATGAACATAACACGGCCTGGATCCTATTACTAATGTTCCTCTCTTTCGACAAATGTCCCCTGATGAAGGAAAGTTCTTTTTTGGTTGCAGAGTGGCCTTCAGAAGTTGGACGCTCTGAGAGATGACAAACAGGCAACATCTTTTTCTTCTTGATCCCAAGTCAAGTTCTGGCAGTTTTTGACAGGTCATAAACACACATGAAATGCTAAACTCAGTGGGCTGTTAGATGCTTTGCTTAAAGTTGAAAAACATTTTTTTAAATAAAATTTCCTTATGTCTCCTTTTTTCCACACTCAACTCTGACATTCAAGTGTACTTCATGAACCAACATGTAGTAACATTTGAAAACCAAATTCAGAAAACCCTCATGAATGCAGACTCCGCTCTTAGACAATCTGCAGAGAGTGAAGGTAAGGGGACTATTGGGAATCTTCTTAGGGACAAAGAGATAAATACTGCCATTGATTGTTAAGAATGACATTTATGTAATCCAGAGAAACAAGTCTGTTAGAGATACTAAGCGTTCAGTTACTGTGAAGTCTGTCCTTGTGTTCGTTAGAACACTGACATTCATCACACCTTTCTGGAGAGGGTCTCATCCATTGGTTTCCCCAGTATCACTTCCTTGGGTTTCCAACTGGCTCTCTGAATTATATCTTCTCCAACTTGTCTATGGCTCTTCTTCCTCATTCACCTTCTTAAAATGCTGGAGTTACATGGGATTCCACCCACAGGCTCTTTTGTTCTTCTTCACAAACTCACTGGGTAAAGTCAGTCCAAAGGCTTCACTAATTCTTCAGAGACAACACTCCCGTTTATGGCTGCACTCCTGACCTTTCCACTGAGGTCCCTCGTGTGTCTCCTGTCTCATGACCTCATAGTCTCCTTCGAGCCCAAGTTGCAAGCCTGGACGTTGCCCTTAATTCCTCTCGCCCCATCTGTCATCACCCTGAACACACTTTAGCCGTCCTCTCTGTCTCTTCCCACCGTCACCGATTCATTCTTGCCAACATCATTTTGTGTCTGGATTTCTTTCGCAATGTCCTAACTGGGATATCTCCTTCCAACACGTTCCCTCTGACTGAGACCACAGGGATATTTCTAGAGTACACATCTGAATATGACACTCCTCTGCTAAAAACCCTTGTTCAGGACTCTCATGGCCCTCAGCATGGAGTCCAGACTTTGCACAGGCGAACAAGGGCCTTCTTGATGGAGCCCACTTTCCCCTCTCAGGAAAATCTCCCCTGTCGTTGCACACCAGACTGAATGTACTGTGTGGGCATTTTCTATTCCCTCTGCTTAGGATAAATACCCTTTCCCCTCATGCCAGCTCTCTTCTGGATCTATGACGCCTTCTTTGGCTGAGACATCACCTTTGCTGGGAAGCTTTCTCTGCCTTTTCAGTTCTGCTTAAGGTGCCTCTCCTGGCACTCCTGTGTAATCCCCACGTCATGGCGTGTAACTCACTGAATTGCAGTAGCACGTTTTTCCCTCTGAACTGTAGATGCCTTCAAGGAGAGAAGTATCTTGTTCATATATCCCCAAGGATCATTTATTCCAGATGCTTGACACATATTTGAAGCCTGAATGAATGCAGTTGCCTCAAAAATCTGTTCCTTAGTTTTTTGACTCTGAAGTCTAAGCAAGGAGAATCTCGTCATTAGCTCAGCTTGGCTCAGTTTCTGTCCCTGGTCCATTGAGCTGAGTTAGGGGTGTGACGGCAGGGGCGGAATCTCTTAGAAAGGAGTGTTGGGGTGAAAGCAGGGCTTACTAGCACTAGCATGTTCTAGCATGCTCAGTAGAACTATACAAAGTCCTTCATCGAAATAATAAAACATTTTATTTTTAAAAATCTGTATATTTTTCAGTAAATCACACAGCTTCCTCCCATTGGTCCACTATCAAGAAGTGAAACTGTTATGTTCATGATAACACATAAAATACAAATTATAGTCACGTCTTACTCAATACTAGCCACTCATCTATTCAATCATTCACAAATATTACTAAGAGTCCACTATGGGCCAAGCTCTCTGCTAGGTACTAGAGAGATAGTGGAAAATAAAACAAAGCCCTTGTTTTCAGGGGGTGTGTAAAAATAATGACACATTCATAATTATCAGTTATGAAATTTACCATGAAACAAATGAGTAGGGTGATGAGAGAAAGAATAATTGGGAGGATTAGTTCATTTATTGGAGTCAAGGTATGCTTCTCAGAAAACAAAACACAACATTCAAGCTAAGATCTGACTTCTTTGGAAAGAATGGCTGGGGATGCTGAGCTGAGGGAGGTGGGAAGGACAGAGCAGAATTAGAGATCTCCAAGGCAATATTATGAAAGTCTTGGCAAAAGGCTGGGGTGATAGCCACTGTGATGGAAAGATGGATTCAAGGCATTTTTGGAGGTTGAACTGTTTGCACTTCTGATAAGCTGGATGTGAACTGATCAGGAGTGAATCACAGATTCCAAGAATAACAGTGTGCATAGAAATTGATTTAAGAGCATGGACTCTGACACCGTATCATCTGAATTTAAATCGCAGCGCCACTATTCGTAAGCTGTGTGGCCTTGGGAAAATCACTTAACCTCTCTGTCCCTTAGTTTCCTCATCAATGATGTAAGTGATAATAATAATAGCTGCCTTGCAGATTCATTAAAAGAAAGAGTTATTACATAGAAAACTATTTTGGACATTGCCTAGCATGTGATTAGGTTTTCTTACAAACTAAGAAAGAGGTAAATTTTCAGGT
This sequence comes from Madoqua kirkii, assembly GCA_006408675.1. Lineage (NCBI taxonomy): Eukaryota > Metazoa > Chordata > Mammalia > Artiodactyla > Bovidae > Madoqua > Madoqua kirkii. Next base: position 13,745 of record SJYC01134233.1, on the reverse strand, counting down.
CTCTGATTTTAAGCAATGGGGTAGTATGGGCAATGTTTATTGAGATGGGAAAGACTAGCAGAGGAAGAGGTTATGGCAGAGTGAAGATCAGAGTTCAGGTTTAGATACAAGTTTGAGATTGCTGCACACCTCTTAGATCCCCTTTGAATAGGAGTCTGGTCTCACAGGAGATGCCTGAGCTGGAGACATCAGTCTGTGAGACTTCAGATTATAGGCAGGATTTGAAGACCAGCGATGGAAGAGACAAACAAGGGCAAGTGTTAAAGTGGGTTGTGCAGTGAAATGTGAAAGCATAGCCAAGAACTAAGCCACGAGAGCTCGCAAAGCTGAGCAGTGCCCAGTCGTGTCTGACCCTTTGTGACCCATGGACTAGAGCCCGCCAGGCTCCTCTGCCCATGAGAGATTCTCCAAGGCAAGAATACTAGAGTGGGTTGCCGTGCCCTCCTCCAGGGGATCTTCCCACTCCAGGGATCGAATCCAGGTCTTCCGCATTGCAGGTGGATTCCTTTCCGTCTGAGCCACCAGGGAAGCCCGAGCTGAGTAGAGAAGTCAAACATGACTTGGGTGCAGTGCTGTTAGACATGTGCACAAGCCAAGCAGAAACAGAACCTGATAGTAAAATGTGAATATAAGGAATATGGAAACAAAGGACCACTGTCGGGCTGCACCCCACAGGCCTGCAAGCCTTGTAGTTGCCCTTCCTCCAGCCTGAAGAAGGAGCCCAGAGCCAGCACAGAGACACCAGTGGTTTAATGGAGAGGGGATCTTACACGTCTGAAAAAAGGCACCCTACCCCAGCAGACAGGATGTGGCAGTAATCTTTACCCTTGGGGGAGAAGCAAAGGGCTACTATTTGCAGGGGGAATTGTCCTCGGGCTGGCTCATCAGTTACCAGGGCAACCGGCAGCTAGGCACATCCCTCACCGCCCCTCAGGTTACCCACCGTCACAAGGGCAGATGTTCCCCTTTAATAAACCAGCAGGTGGAGCTGTTCTGCCCCAAAGGTTAGAACAGTCCCTAGCAGGGGCAGGGGGTGAGCAGGTTCCGGTGAGAAGGGAGTAGGTGAAGCAGGGTCTGGTCGTGCAGATAACAAAAAGCGAGAGAACAGTCATTTTGAGTGTCCTAACCATGCACCCTCCCTTCCATTTCTATTTTAATGGAGCCTAAAAATAAAATGCTCTGTTGAGTCTTGTTAGGTTGATTTTGTGGGTTCTCTGTGACTCACTGGAGCCTCTTCATGTGAAGATTTAAGAGAAAGTATGGGGTTATTTGGAGATTTAGGTGGTTGGGTGGCTGGATTTTCCATGGTGAGGACAGAAGGTGGGACACAACTGGACTTGAACCAGACAATGAAATGTATTATAAGCTGTGCCGAGGAGCTTAAACATAACAGTTCAGTCCAGTCGCTCAGTCATGTCCAGCTCTCCGTGACCCCATGCACTGAAGCCCGCCAGGCTTCCCTGTCCTTCCCCATCTCCCTGAGCTTGCCCAAACTCATGTCCATCAAGTCGGTGATGCCATCCAACCATCTCATCCTTTGTCATTCCTTTCTCCTCCTACCCTTAGTCTTTCCCATCATCAAGGTCTTTTCCAGTGAGTCAGTTCTTCGCAGCAGGTGGCCAAGTATTGAAGCTTTAGCTTTAGCATCAGCCCTTCCAATGAATATTCAGGACTGAGTTCCTTTAGGATTGACTGGTTTGATCTCCTTGCCGTCCAAGGGACTCTCGAACCTTCTCCAACACCACAAGGCACCATTAAAAGGTATTAAGCAAGGGTGAAGCACGTTCTTTATGCATTTTAGAAAGATCGCTCTTGAACACTGTGCAGAACAGTTTGGAAAGGATCAAACCAGAAGGTGGGAGGCTGACGGTGTATCTGCAGCACTGACCCAGGATGGCAGTGAACCATGGTAGGCACCGTTCAGATTCCAGTGATAACCACAGTGAGAAACCGATAGGACTCAGTGAGTGACTAGACAGGGAAAGCAGGGTTTCTGGTTTGTTTACAGACTAGTCTGTGCCTTTAAAACATTACACTTTTCCTGAAACATACTTAGACTTCACAGGGCATTCTCAATGCTTTCATAGCAATAACCCTTTAATTTTCAAATGTGTTCTCATCCTGTCCCCTGATGAATACACAGTTATTAAGTAGCTCAAACAGAAAATAAAGATGCAGATTTACTTCATTTGGGCTCAGTTCTCTGGGCCCCAGGCCTAGGCAGAGGAAACCAACTCTATTACCTAAACCACAGAAGCTGAAATCCTCTAGACAAAGAATACTCCAGGGATCGACTTGGCCTCTGCTTCCTCTGGCTTAACTAAGTATAAACATACTCATATGCGAGATCTGTTCACAAAAGAATTTCGCTCATCATTTTGAGAAAAAGCCCATGTTTTAAGTAGCAATATTTTCTGTAATAAATAAAAAAATCCCTTGACAAACTCTGTTAAACCCCATTTGAATCTCTGTTACTGGGGAAGGTTTCCTAATGACCTAGCTCAACACTGTTGGCTGCATGCTGACTTGATTTGCAGTTATACATAAATATACATACATAAATAGGTGGCTGCCTCCCTGGTGGTAGCTCAAGGACCAAGGGAAGGCAGTTTTACCTCTAGATATCTTTCCCAGCTGTGTTGTGCTGTTTATAATTTTCACAATCACATTTGTTTCTTCTCTCTATTCCTAAGTCCTCTCTTCCTAGTCCCTCTTGAACTAATTCCTATCCCCCAGTCCATGGAAACTGCTCCTCAGGGTCATTTTGCTAAATCCAGCAGTCATGTGGTCCCTCTCCTACACAGTCTGTCACTCTAGCCATTGTGTTTAATCCCTCCCTCTTCCTTCTTCATGTGGCTTCAAGGATATCACCTTTTGATTTTCCTCCAGCTTTATTGGTCTCAGGCTTCCTCACTGCTTCTGTCCACGGTCTCTTGATGTTCAGCATCCTGGTCTTAGTTCTTAGACCTCTTCTCTTCTCTACAACTTAAGCCCTTGATGACCTCATTTAGTCTCATGGTTTTAAATAACATCATCCGCATGAGTCTTCAGGTGTATCTCCTGAACTCCAAACTTACGTCTACAAAAGTGCTTACTCATCATCTCGACTTGGATGTGTAACAGATATCACAAATTCAACATGTCAAAAATGAAACCCCCAGTCTTCTCAAAATCTGTTCTTCTCAGAGTCTTTCCCGTCTCAGTTGATGGCAACTCAATCCATCTGGTGCTCATGCCAAAATTCTTTAAGTCACTTTTCTTTTTCTTACAACCCACATCTAATCAGTCGAGAAATCTTGGTGGTGGTGCCCACATTCAGAATCCAAGCTCTTCTTACCACTTCCCCTGCTGCCATTCTCATCCATCTGAGCCACTACCGTCTCTTGGCTAGATGGCTATACGATGCTCCCCACGGTCCTTCTGCCCACCCTCTTGTAAATCCTCAGGACCACAATTCAAGCAGTCCTTTTAAAAAGCAATCAGCGACATCACTTCTCTGCTCAGAGGAAAGGGCAAAGGCTTACAAATACCCGTAGGCTCCTAGCTGGTCTGCCTCACCCTTATCTTACTGACTTCGTCTCTGTCACCCTCTGCCTTGCTCAGGCTCCTCCAGAGACGCTGGCCTCCTCGCTGATTCTCAGACAAGCTCGACAACACTTCCCTTAGGACCTCTGCTCCACCTGTGCCCCTGCCCGGCATGCTTCCGTCAGATGTCCAGGCCACGCCACGCTTCATTCAAGGCTCCCTCACCATCACGGTGGGCCTACGCCACCCTTTACTGTTGCCACTCGCCCTCAGTCCCAGCACTCCCAGCCCCCTACCCTGCTTCACTTTCATCTCCCACAGCACTTCCCACTTTCCACTACACTGTATACTCTGCTATTCATTAGGTTCATTATTAATTGTCTCCTCTTCTAGAATGTAGAGCCACAACAGCAGAGACCTGTGTTTTGTTCACTGATGTATCCTCGTCAGGACCTGGAACATAAGAGATACTCGGTAAATACCTGTTGAATAAGTGGATGAATTTTCTTAGCCTAAGGGCCTTCTGTTACAAAGCAGCTATGGCTGGGGATAGGTAACACATTCAGCTCTGAGCCTCCAATATGAGCCATTAACATACCTTACAAGATGGAACTGGAACTACAAGAAATATGCCTTCGACACCTCTCCTTTCCAGCTCACTCCTTCCGTAGATTCTCTGCACCGATGTTCCGCTCTGCTTTTCAGAGTGGGGAATGGATACATTAAGCATTATCTGCCCAGGGTTTGTCCTCCTTAGAATTATTTGGTTGTCTTTCTCATCTCCACGAAGTTCTCATTGTGGCCCAATTCCTCAAGTTCTTGTAACTGAAAAAATTAAATGTGGTGGTTCTACTAAAAAAAAAAAAAAGTTGGAAGTTCCTGAAGGGGGCCAATATCACCAATATATCTGATTTAGTTTGTTGACATCTAGAGAAAATACAAATCATCACTAGATGTTTATAGAAAGAGAGAAGGATAAGGGATAGTAGGCAACACAGGCAGGGGGCTCTGTGCTGCTAAGGGTTAACATGTTGAGGTCACTGGAAGAGAGTGTGGGGAGCTTGGCTGGAAGGGACAGACTGCCTCATGGACTCACATCTTATTGTTGCATAAACTGGATCCTGTGCTAACTCACAAAGGTTTTGCAGGGCCCCCTCATGCTGCTGGCAGCTGGATAGCCTGGAGGAGCTGTTCCAAGAATTCTTGGCAACACCCACTGAATGAGCGATGCCCAGGTAGGCGTATGGCAAGTGATCTTTCCTATTAGAACTTTTCTTCAGATTCCAGACCACTTCCATGGTCTTCTCTATACTGATGATACTCTAACAGTCATTAGGACCAACTGGAAGAGAGGTTGCGCTTTTGTGTGATTAGGTGCTGAGTTAACCTTCAAATTTCTGTTTCTGGCTTAGCACTAAGTTGCTTAACCTTAGTCAAAAAGACATCAGCATGTAAAGAGCCACATCACAGTACCGGGCATAGTCCCTGCCTCCTACTTCTCCTTTTCCTCTAGCCTCTCTGCACTGGCCCACCCCCAGCCTCCTTGAGATGACTGTTTTCCGTGTTCGTCACTTCCAGGCATATCTGTATTTCTTATTTGGCCCCAGATGTCAGATTGGCTTGCATGACTCCAGACTGAATCATTTGATTTCCTGTCCATGTTCCTAACCTTTCCAGCTCCTCTTGTATCATTTCTCAGTCATTCCTGATGTTTACAATACCTCTCAAGTTAAAGCCATCTGCAGATCTCATTAGCGAACCACTGACTCTCTCCACCTTGATCCCAGGGCGAGTTGGACAAAACAAAACCTGACATCAATTCACCTCCTTCCTTTTGAGGCACCAGAGCTCAGGATCACTTTAACTTATTACCATTTTACAATATGATCATATCTTTATTGCATAGTTACTCCTAGTCTAGGCAAATCTGATGCACAAAAATCAGAATTAATCATTTTTTAAAACTGAGTTTTTCACTTTTCAAAATTTCAATATTATTGTAAATAATTATGAGTAATATAACAACTAATTTTTTGTATTATATAAATATTTATATTATCTTTATGCTGCTGCTGCTAAGTCACTTCAGTCATGTCCGACTCTGTGCGACCCCATAGACGGCAGCCCACCAGACTCCCCCATCCCTGGGATTCTCCAGGCAAGAACACTGGAGTGGGCTGCCACTTCCTTCTCCAATTATCTTTATAAGTAAGTATAATAAATTATAAAATTTATAATCTTTATAATATAAATTATAATACAAATTATAATTCATTATAATTAAGGTGACTCTTTAACTAGTCACCTTTCTTAGTGTACTTAAAATATGTACCCGTTAGCTCACATACACACACAAACACCTCAATTTTTCAAGATTACATACTTATAGATATTTAATGTCTTTATAAGCAATTATTTCTTATATAGCTTTGAGAATAAAACCTAAATTCTCCCACTTTAATAGTAAGCTTTTGAGTAAGGTTTCTCACTGCTGATTCACTGGCTCTTTGCTTCGACTTTTCTCACTCTTTTTCCTGATATACTCAAAATGTATTCGAATCCCAGCTATTCCTCCTTCCTTAAGAACTTTTTGAGCTCCTTCTCTGCTCCAAGCACTGTACTAGGTGCTGGGATAAATAAAGAAGTCTCTATCCTCTGGGAGCTCTTAATCCAGGAAATCACGTGGAAGGAAAGACTATTGCTGCACACCTGCTGTATCCTGGATCTGCCGTGTGTTACTGCACGGAGACCACATGGAAACCCCAGCTTCCAGTGGAGAAGCCAGGGTTTCAGAGAAGTGAAGTTATTTTCCTTTTAGGCAGAGTATGAATAGCCCATTTACATTAGAAATACAAATGGACCATTACAAGAAGAGCTTACCCTAATGTTCATCACAGGGTATGAAAGGAACCATGTAACATCTTACACTGAAATTGCACACACCCTTTAAAAATTATATGGAACATGTAATAGCCTACAAGATTTTCTGAACATTAAATGAAAAAGCACACTCTGAATAGTATAAATATATATTATAGGATTATAGCATACAGAATTGTGTGTGTATATGTGTATGTACAAAACAAGACTGAAAGACTAGATGGAAACAGGTTATTCATTAGAGGTGGCATGGGGCTCTTTTTTATTGGTAGCTTCTAAATTTTAATACATATATATATTTTTTTAAACATATAAAAACATTCATATATCCAGATTCAGTTACTCCATTGCATTGTAATGAACAGTATAAATAAAAAATTAAGTGACATGCTTAAAAACCTAATTTGGTGTGCTGTTAAGCCAGGCTTTCTAACTCTAAAATCCACTGTCTCTCTACAGCCGGTTACATCTTTTTTAGAGTTTCTTTCTCTTTGGTTCTTTTTCCTCTTACTTTCTACACCTACTACAGCCCTTCCCACCTTTTTCTAAGCCATTTTATCAGTAGTCATGCTGTGAACTGGATATTATGTGTAATATAAAACGCAAGCCATGTTCATTGGTGAAGAAGGCAAATCCCCACTCATGGAGAGAACTGGGACAACACGTATCAGAACAGACACAGGCTGACAGCCCTCAAATAACTCAGCGTGCTTCTTGCATTTAAAATAAAACTGGAATCTGTTTGGTCTTCACTGTGATATTTGGAAAGCGTCATGCTTCCTTCTATACTAAAAGATTTCTTAACTTTTTCAAAATGTAAATTCTTGAAAAGACCACCTGCCCCAAACTCAGATCTGAAACACCAATCCCTAATTTTATTTATAAATGTCAAGATTTCCCTATTTTCGCTCACTCAAAAAGCAGGATGAATATCATAGCCTCTTATTTGGTAAAGTACAACATTTGGGGCCTCGAGTTGGCTGTGTTAAAAATTAGGAATGTCTTTGATGATGCACAGCTGTCTTCATTTCTTAATCACAGATGTCAAGAGTATTCCAGGAAGCTGACTAATGTACCTGGAGAAATGTACTGTTTTCTCATCCTTTCCCCCAAAATTCTTGTCAGATCAAGAAGGGATGAGTATCCCCTTTGCTTTACAACTAGGAACGTACGATAATCTTGAGTAAGACAAGTCCTTACATTTTCCACCGCCATTTCCTTCCTGTTCTCATATACACTTGTCTCAAACATGTGGGCAGTACTCAGTGATCCTAGCACTTTCCTCTTCATCTCAGTCTCCTTAGGACAAGATTGCAGTGTGGCAAAATGCAACATCAATCGCTGCTATTAGTGCCAAAATAAAAACAGAGCACTGTTTACTCGGTAGCCTTCCGTCCACCACAGGGCATCGCGCTGCAATAGCATCCAGGAGATCTGATCACCCGGAACCGTCCCAGGTCAAAGTCAAGGCTCCGAGCTGAGCAATTAAGAACCAAGATTTCTGAAGGTCTTTGGTGGAAGGTCCTCAGCTTTGTGATTCAGAGTTGTCTTTCCCCAAAAGAATTCTAGAATCCCACCAATACCAACTCTTCTTTCCTGCTCTCTTGTGGAATGCAGGTGACTGTTACTAACTACCTCAATCCACCCACGGGTGAATTTTAAGTTCATATGCAATTAAGACTTGTATTCTCTGGGACAGAAGTATCAACAAAGATGTAGTTGGCTTTCCATGTGAGAGAAATACATACCTAACAGCTCTGCTTGGAAGGCTGATGCATTTTACTACACATAAATTATACCTCAATTAAAAAAAAAAAATCTACTAACAGACTCACCCTCTCAGGAGCCTGCTCATACTAGACTAACAGCTCTCTCAGGGCTTTCTATACCTCCATATCCTGCCCCAATTTTTTTTTTTTTCCAAAAAGCACCAAAAATATATAAATATCTTCCCCTTTAACAATTATTTTTCTCAGTGTATGTCTTTCATCCAATTATGTGGAATATCACTGGACTTCCCAGGTGAGCAGAAGAGAAATTTTTAAAGCAACTTATGGAGCTGAAGGGATGAGCTAACTATAGCCCTGAGAAGTTGAGCTTTCTGAGGCCACACACATACCATGGCCTAGGGACAGGCACCTACCCTCCTTGAGCACAGGCTGGGAAAAGCACAAATGACCTCAATGCATCATAGAAAGAATGGGCATTTTAAAGAGAGCAACCCTCTTGTAGCTCAGTCCCAGCACAGAACTATGTTCAACCACCCCAAAATTCTTCCCAATGAAATACTCACCTCAAAGAATAACATTAAACCAAGAGTTAATAAACATTCAAGCAACTTGAGACTTTATTTTGAAAATAGCTATTTTGACATAATATCCAGTTTCTCGTGTATCAGAATAAATTCTTTACAACACTGATCATCATCACCACTTCTGGGTATTTGTACATAATCTCTGAGTAAAATATATTCACACTAGGCAAGGCTACAATATTGAAACTAAGACAAACAATGCTTAAGTTTGTTAATAACAAAACTATAGTAGTTGTACACTTGAACAGATGTTTCAAATGTTCACCATTCAAAGATAAGCTTGGTGGAACAAGACCAATATAAGTATACATAAATTTCTTGTCTTCTTTATGATCAGTCTTTCAGAAAGCTGAAGTTACATTACAAACACTTCAAATTTCCACTTCAGAGTGAGCAGAAAAATGAGAAGACATTATTTCCTATTTTACAAAATAAAACACCAAGTCAGAAGAAGAATAAAGCTCATCTTTATGCAATTAACATAAAAGCTTGAGTACACCAATCCTTCTCCAATAGAGACGCCAGCCCTGCAAGACAGGCAGCCAACAGGCCAAAGAATGGATGGCCAGCACACTACCCTGCATGACTTACTCTGGACTGATGCAAACTCTGGCAAGACATTTTTTCTAGACTTTCAAGGATCTTGGATATGTAAACTCAATGATTAAAAGGCATTTTTCTGAATTTGCATGAGGAAATCTAAAGAATCAGAACAAAGATCCAGCTGCTTTGCACATGGATAGATGTTCACCATTACACCACAACTCAAATCCAATGGCAGGGTTTCTATCAAATTCATATCCAAAGCACGGAGTTCCAAATATGCAACCATATACACTGCAGAAAACAAAGAGCCTCCTTACAATTTGTACTCTGAGATGAAATCAAACATATTTGGTCCTCTAAGAAGGTCTAGTGAGGCTTAAACTGGGGGGAGCGGGCGGGGGGAGATACAGAAACTGCTCAGAATAAAAGCTGTAAACACTCAGCCTAGAAAAAGCATACACAAACACGCAATCCTCGTCTAGACAATGTCTTCAGTAACAGAACTTGAAAATATTAAACTTTCTTTGCTTTTGTCACTGAAGCAAATGTAAACTTCTGCGACACTCTGCATGTATAAATATATATATATGCATAAAATAACCAGCTCGTATGTGACTTTAATGCTATAAATACTCACTGCCTTTTTGGTACTTTTAAAGCACAGCCAAAATCAGTTTGGAAGTTTGTTTTGGAGTCTCAGGTTGGTTCCCTCTGTCTTGTAGATGCCTAAGAAGTGGCTGGTTCTCTGAAACTGCCAGTTCCCACCCCTGAGCAGCTGCTCCAAGCTAACTGGGTTCCAGGGAAAGTGACTGGACTGACCACAGGCCTCACAGGTGCCTAGACAGCAACCTCCTGAATCCCAAAGCCACTTCCCAATCAACTCTATGGTCCAAGGGAGTCCTAACCTGTCTCTTCCCGTCTTCCCAGCACTCACTAGAGGGGCAGCCAACAGCTAGAAGCCTTTGCAATGAGTACAAACAAGCAGAAACACTCGCAGGGCAGCATTTCTCTAAGTGTATTTCTCAGAACACAAGTCCCACATGACACGTACTTTAAAAAACAAATAGGAAAATGGTGTGTAAAATACAGGTCCTCCCTGGAGTTTGAAACCACCAACAGCGTATTGAAGGTTCTGAGAAGCCTACAGTAACTTCACTTTGTCTAACGCAGAATTTCCCAAACCTATTTGGCGAAAGACCTCTCAATTCATTCAATAACAATATATTCTGCTAAAATATATCTTGAACTGCTTTTCCAAAGAACTAAAATATTTTTTTTAATCTTATAATTTCAAATTAAGAATAATGAGGATATAAAAACATTTATTTTCCTGCATTTTTAAAAGGAACTATTTTGTTTTGCTTTAAACAGTCTTTTATTATAACATTTCACTCTCTATTTATAAACATCCAATTCAAAGTAACCGTTTCTTATATCACTATTCAAGAATGTTAGTTCTCATCAGTAATCATTGGCCTCCTTATCAGGACAAAAAGTTTTTGTATGCTTTCTGATTCTGAGAATACCTCTCCACCTCAATCACAATAATTTTAAGTTTAGGGCAGGTAATCTGGGCTTTAAAGAAACATTATATCCCAACATGAGTTTTGGGATAAATATTTTACAAACGCTTAAAAAAAAAAAGCAAATCACTCTATGTCTCTATGAAAATCAACATTTTGAAGAATTAATTATGCTTCAGTTAAACCTTTGAGACTAGGATTACTGACCTTTGGTTCATGTAATTAACACATTTCTTAATAATCTAGTAATTTCTTAGGAAATATGAAAACACTGAAACGTAAATACAAACTACACAGAGCTGAACTAGAGAAAAGGCAAAAATAACTCTTAAGTGCCAACAACATATACAGAATACCATCATTACAACTCAAATATACTATGTGGCTCTGCTCAGGATTTCAATTAGATAAATAACTAAACCAAGACAAAGTCAATCACTAAAGCCCTGTAAGCCTAAAACAAAACACACACACACTACTCTTTGTTCATCAAAGCATGGTCCTAGTGTTGTTAGCAAGAGGACACCTGCAAAATAAAGAAGGATTACCACATGGAGACATGGAGGAGCTTTTTTCAAAATATTTTAGACCCAAGTCAACCCAGGTACCATAGGGAGAAAAGATATAAACATAAAGATCATAGAATTTTTTATATCTTAGGAAAAGGGGTTCTTGGTTTTAGCTTTTTTTCTTTGCTGATAAGGCAAACCAAATCTTTAGATAATCATATGTTATAAAGTTGAGTTTGTTTTTGTCTTTAAACTTGGAATGAAATAAATTAATTTATATTATGCATTTATTCATCTGGAACTGAATACTGAATACTATGTCTGAAGCATTAAATTGTAAATCAGTTTATCTAAAGAAATTCACTCTATTGAATTTACTTTTAAAACCCTTTTATTCGGAACTAATTACAGACTCACAAGAAGAAGTTACAAAAATAGTACAGAGAGAGCCATCCCTCAGCTTCTTGTCTTCACATGTAAGCATTTGTATTTTGGTTTTAGAGGGATACAATTTTTGATAGCTTATGAAAAAATAAAGTCGATGAAAAAAATCTAGTAACCTGGTAAATGACTATATGAAATAAATTAATTTATATTATGCATTTATTCATCTGGAACTGAATACTGAATACTATGTCTGAAGCATTAAATTGTAAATCAGTTTATCTAAAGAAATTCACTCTATTGAATTTACTTTTAAAACCCTTTTATTCGGAACTAATTACAGACTCACAAGAAGAAGTTACAAAAATAGTACAGAGAGAGCCATCCCTCAGCTTCTTGTCTTCACATGTAAGCATTTGTATTTTAGTTTTAGAGGGATACAATTTTTGATAGCTTATGAAAAAATAAAGTCGATGAAAAAAATCTAGTAACCTGGTAAATGACTATTCCTAGAAGAGGCTCTAAGAAAACATACTACTGACTTTAAATGCCACTTTTATCACATGATACTACCTTTAAAAATTGGTTTTCTGAGATGCTATCATTGTTACCAATTTCTGCCTCTTGATGTCTAGTTTTTTCCATTTTTGTACACTTCTGAGAACTATAACTTAGCTCTGATTGAAATAAGCTTTCCTGTTCTTTTAAGTTAATATATCTTGCCATATTAAATGAACAGAAATTACAAATGGAAATCAAAATTCTTTGGATTTAATGTAAAATCTCTAGCACTCAAAAAATAAACATATCTAGGTTGAAATTTGATTCCTTTGCCAGTGCCAAACTTTGAGGGGAAAAAAATATTGCGTAGGAATGACTATCCTTAAAGGTCTTTTGCAGTTTTTTTGGTGTTATAAGAATGGTCAGCCTTATGGACAACCAATGACAGTTTGCAGATGGAAGATTTTTATCTTATGGGAATTATCTGACCAATTTTCTCACTCTATAGTGCCATAAACACCAACACAGTCCTTTTCATCATATTATCCTCTACCACAGAGTTTTAAGATTGTGGATCATTTATCTCAGGACACTCAAACTTTATCCAAAGCATATTCTGACAGGTTGATCATAAGCTCTCTGTTGAGTCCTGAAGTTGTTCCTTTCTAAGAGTTTCCTATATATGCAGCTGATGCCTGGAGTGGTTTGTGCTCAGTGATAGCTTCCTAGCATCTCATTAGCTTTTACCAAAAAAGCAAAGCTAAGTAACCCAGCATATAAATTCTCACTTATCTAACTCATACTTCGCCTCTTAGCAAAGATAGTCTGAAAGTATCATGGCGTATACGGCACACAGCTAAAGGCAGTTCAAAGCAGGAATGACTGAAAGGAAATAAAATCATATTTACAGTCATCTTTTCTACTAAAAAAAGGACAAAACTTGCTCTTCCAGAATGATACCTTTTGATTCAACTGTCAACACATCAAACATTACAGTATGCTTACTGGCTGCATCTTTGTGTCATAACACAGTACCCCACATTCTTATAAAAATGTCAACACAGTTTTCTTACTCATGGACATTAGTCACTTTATTGACAGAAAACTTTACAAAAACCCGTATTATTCTTTGATTTTGTCCATGGGGAAACTTGGGAGTTAAATTTACCATTTAATTTTAGAGTTAGTATAGTTAGGGTTGGGTTAGTATAGTTCTATCTCCTACAAATTTTTTAATTTTCCAAAACCCAATTTTAACTGACCTATTTTACACATGTTTAACAATTGTAAGTCACTTCAAATGCTTTTTGAAAGCTTTAATAGAAATCATAATTGAAAATGACTAACCACTAAAGCATAAACAAATGTCTGATTAGTGTGCTAACCACCCTTCTTCAGTATGTATTAAACCCAGAGGATAATAAAGTCCTACAGTCATGATTTCCAACATAGAATATTCATACAGATTTCCGACTGCTGGAATCCAATGGAAGACTAACACAGAACACCGCGCGCGCGCACACACGCACACACGCACGCACACACACACACACACACACACAC